>JAABKJ010014202.1:0-10153 GCA_011634705.1 Andricus grossulariae
TGAATTTGTAGGTGATGGCATTCTAACCAAAAATATTCGTGTTTTTATTCAACATGGTAACTTTAGCATCTACATGAAAAATGTGAATGATGGTATACTACGTAATTATCAAACAAATAAATTGTCATATATGCGAACATAAATGAATAAATTAATTTTTTTAAATACATCTTTGAACTATATTTTTTATCAATTTTGTGAATAAATTTTTCCATAATTTATATCGCTGTGAAGTACCCTTTGACAAATAATTGTAATTGTACCATTTTTTTCATTATTCTACGCAACTTTAAAACTTTACAATTACTGGTACTTATACTACGTTAAGAGCTGTGCAAGTACGCCGCGTTATCAATTATCAAATTTCAAGACGTCAGATAACGTTGGAAAAATAAATTTTTAACAGTTTCTGTACTTTTACCAGCGTCAAAAAATTCAACACTCTGAAAGTAGGTCCATTTATTACAAGTCAGAGATTCACAAGCAGAAACTGTACTTCTACAACGCCTTGCCATAGTGTCAATCTAAAAGTGGTAAAGTTACAAGATTGGTTGGAACTTCTAACATTCAAGTGATATTCACTCCATTATCAGAGTAGTAAAATTACACTAACTTTTTGTTGGTAATTTTATCATTCTAACTGGTACAATTTTTTTATTTTTTACTGTGTAGATTTTTTTTCAGTGTTAAACATTTTTTCAAGTATAATACATCTAACGTTCAGCGTCTGCTGAAGGCGACTTCAAGTATATCGATAATCGCTAAAGTGGCATATGCTACTTACGTACTCTACGGTGTGCTTGAAGTCGCTTCCAGCAGAATTTAATGACAAGTATACTATGTGGATACTATAAAGATATGCTGTAGAGTATCCCTTCCGTTCACCCGATCCGCCAGGGAATCTAGTGACAACGGAGATCCCACTTCTCTGCGCCATACCTGGCAAGCGTCGAGTGAAGATGTGCTCTATATGTCTGCTGTCCCATATGTCTTCCTCCTTGATAGCTCGTGGTTTTGCTCCGATTTCATGAAAACGAATGGACGAAATCGAAGTATAAATAAAGGTACATTTTTATGCCTAGAGTGCTGCTTTAGAGTGGACGACACTTGCTATGTATTTTTTTGCGACTAGTCGTTGCCTCTCGGTAATGTTTATGCTTCCCGAATAAGCTGACAGTTTTACGTGAACGGTGACAAAATCAAATGATTTATATACCGCACTGTAGAGTAATGTCCAGTTCAAAAAGAAGATTATCCTTATTTTCATGTGGTTTCAGGTCAATATTTTTGAATTGAAGTTCTTTTATAGTTTCAAGCAAATCTTAAACTAAAAGAAATACATGGTTACCAATTGTAAAAGAAATAATAGAGGGCGCTGTAGTATTTCCAAAAATGTGTTCGAAACGACACCCTGACTTGGCTGACATGATTTAGCTGCACCAGGTCATCCGAAACAAAAAAATCGAACAGATCCTTACAAAATACGAGTAAGGCTAGAGCCGGGACTAGAACCAATAAAAAATATTGAAAATGGACAAAATGGCGCCCACTTGAAATTTTGTTTGTGAATTTTTACTTTTTTGGGGGTAGTTTTTGACTTTCTAAAAATTCAAAAATCATTATTTTTTATTTATTTTAGTTCGGTCTATAGCCAAACATCTGCTCAATATATCCTACAAATTTGAGCTTAATCGGTCTAGTGGTTTTGACGGAATCATATAAGCCATTTAAAAAAATCGTGTTTTGAGAAAAACGAATCTAAACAAAATTTAAACAATAGGAAGCAACTCAACCACAGCCAGCCATATTGGATGAGCTAGCGCGGGAGGATGAAGTATATTTGAAATGAGGAAAGAAAACATTTTTCAGGCGAGCATTAACGGCGGCTTAGTATTCTCCGCTTTGCGCAGTTGACCATGCTGCAGCATCGCTAAAAAGTCCAAACCAAACAAATCCCTTTGCGTACAAATTCCACATACTATATGCTATCAAAAAATCAAAAAAGAAAAAATTGAGTTTTTGGTCCGGTCAAATAGAAATACCCCCTTAATTTACGACCGTATATTATCCCATTGGACACCAAATTTGACGACGTCTTTACTACATCATTACAACATCTTAACGACAACTTTACGACATCCTATGTCCATGTTGTTAAGGTGTCTTTACGATATCGTAAAGACATCGTCAGAGGGTACGACGTCTTCATGATATCGTAAAGACATCGTCAGATGGTACGACGTCTTTACAATATCGTGAAGATACCTCAACGACATGGGCACAGGATGTCGTAAAGTTGTCGTTAAGATGTCGTAACGATGTCGCAATGACGTCGCCAAATTGTGTGCCCACTGGGATGCCATGAAACAGAAAATCCTTGGGCATAAATCTTTTTCATAGATTGAACCTCCTGTTGTGTAAACGGCTTTTTTCAGAACTAGAAAGACGCTGATAAAACGCGTAAATCATACCTGCGTTATCTAAAAGTATTTTTGATAATCAACGTCATCTCTGCACAGTAATACAAGAATATGAATAGCAGTGAGAAATGCCGTTTGACTTTAAGATATAACTGAAAGGATCATTTTCCGGTTAAAATCTAACCAATGATTATAACATGACTTTAAGTTACTTGCTTGGTTGGAGGTCAACCGCTTTAGGCACGTATGATTGAATTTATAGGATAATTTAACCCTAGAACGCTAGTTTTTCTTTTCGCAGCTTTGGCTACTACTCCGAGGCCTCTCAAGCACTCGTGCGTCTATTTTCCGAAGAAATTAATATTTTCGAAGTTTTCTATTTTGTTTCAAAACTAGTTCTTTTGTGAATCGATCCTCGTACGCTCAATTTTTTTTTTATTTCTATGGAAAATATAAACAATAAGCGCGTATAGAGATTGACAGATTTGGTATTTATTTGTAGTAATTTAACCAAAAAGAAGCTGGAGGGGCGGGGCAATTGAAGGTTAAGAAAAAGGCATAACTTTTAGAGAAAGAAATGTAATTGTTTATTCAATAATTTAGACGTGACTCGAATTTAAGTAATCTCGGTATAAACGAGGGGTACTTAATAAGAACTACCTTAAGATTAAGTATCACACCTCGTAGTCTCGGTATAATCGCTAAAGGTACTTGATAAGAATCAAACTAATGGAATTCTCTTACAACTAACTCCCAAAATGACTTGAAATTCAAAACCTTCGATTTCATTTTACCCGGGATAGATCCTGGACGTAAGGCTTATGGTTGTTGTTACCTGCGTATTTTTCTTTCTCGATAATCAAAATGTACACATCTGGAGACAACCTGCGCTTGATTTTATGAAGCTCGTCGCACTTATCTCATAACGCGCTGATGCTTGAGGACGAGGTCACCTACCCGAATGAAAGAAAACGCTCACTCTCGTCATAATGTTTGGATTTGAATACGTATGCGCGCTCAAGGTTTTGGCAAATCAGATCCCTGAGATGGTCCAGTCGTTTCACGCGCTCTAAACCATCCACGGGGTCTGGGCTGACGCGTTGAGATCCCCTTTCAAGGTAACTTCTCAAGGAACGATAGGGGAGAGGGTTACGTTCAAAGTTTAGAAAAGCTGGTGAGACCTTCAGAGTACCATGGAAAGCGGTATTATAGTCGAAGCGGAATTGGGGTAAGTGGTATAATTATCTGTGTGAATCACTTACGCAGTTCCCCAACGCGATACGATAAAATCCTAGAAAGCCATTTCAATCGTTAGAGAATTGGACGTTCTAATCGGAAGTACGTCTATCCATTTGGTAAAGAGGTCTTGGTAGACCAGTGTGTACTTGAAACCGGAAGTGCTGCTGGGAAAAGGGTCTCTAACTTCCAATGCTACCACTACTAGGGCTACTCTACCTCGCTCATACACATCACGACGGCCGGGCGAGCCTGTTCAACCTTACAGCTCTGACACAGGTCACATTTCTGAACAAAATGTGCGACGTCCGAGTACAGCCCAGGCTAATAGTACCGAAGAGCCACTCGAGTGTAGGTGTTGACTTTCCCCAAATTTCCTAATTAAGGCTAATTATGGTCCTCCTCCAACACTCTAGATCTGAGTTCTTCCGTGAATACTAACTTCCAGGCTTCTTGGTCCAGAACCAACTGATCGGTAATCTCGTTTGGTCTATGCCGGTATAGCTTACCATCCAATGATCTCGAATTCGTATTCAAGAAGTTCAAGGAACCATCTTGCGAATCTCCCGGTAGCGTTTTGTAGATTTCATAACCATTTCAAATCACCATGATCCATAATCACCTTAAAATGGAAACCCTCCAGGTATTCTCGGAACTTTCTGATCCCGAGCACGACTGCGAGGCACACCCTCTCCATGGCTGTATACTTACGCACGGAAGCAGAGACGGCACGACTCGCGAAGGCTATAACTCTGTCTTAACCATCCTGTACTTGAATTAACACCAAGCCCAGACCAGTGGCACTAGCGCCTGTTTGGAGATGGAAAAGATTCTCAACGATGTCTCCGAAAGAAGGATACACCAAAATGGGTGCAGAGGTTAGGGCTTCTTTAAGCCAATCGAATGCTTCTTGCTGTTCCACCAGTGACTTTTTACGTCTGGTCTAAATAGTCTAGTTAAGGGTTCGCAAGCTTAGAAAACTCTGGAATCAACCTGCTGTACCAAGACACTAAGCCCATGAACCTACAAAACTGTTTGACGGTACGGGGTGCAGGGTGAGTAAGGATTCGAGCTATGTTATCCGGGTCTAACTTCAGCCCCTGTCTGTTGACCACAAAACCTGAATATCGAATTTTGGCACAACGTAACTCACTCTTCTCAGCGTTGATGATCAATCCAGCTTTGAAAATCTCATCAAAGACCTTTTCTAACCAACGCAGATGCTCCTCAAAAACCTTGCTGATCACAATGATATCGTGACGGTAGGGGAACGCGTTAGGTCTCTTTTCGGGAGTGATAATCATGATGATTAACCTTTGAAATGTGGCCGGAGCCCTCGTCAGGCTGAATGGCATACGAAGGAACTGAAAGAGTCCTCGACCCGGAACAACAAATGGTGTATACTCATAACAAGACTCATCCAGAGAAATCTGATTGAAAGCTGAACTAAGATCAATCTTTAAAATAAACCTAGCGGCACGAAGTTGCGAAGTATGTCTGACATGAATGGAAGGGAGTTGGCATCCCTCTTTGATATAGCATTTAACTTCCTATAATCTAGGCAAAGTCGGTAACCCCCATTAGCCTTCTTAGCCATCACTATTGGAGCCGACAATTCACTAAAAGATTGATTTAATACATCCACGGAAAGCATTCTTTCGACCTCATAATACATGGCCTCCTGCACCTTTGGAGAGACTATTCGGTATCTTGTACTTAATGGTGCATGACACTAAATGGCAATGTGGCGCTTTACCAAGTGTCTTATTTAAGTTGGCCCTCCCTCTTTGGAACTATCTTCCTCTTCAACAAATCCTGTAGTTCCCAGTTCTTTTTACGCAATAACAAGTGCCACCAAACAATGCCGCCACACAGCTTTCCACCAAATTTTCCCGAAGAATCGAGTGGATGGACCTGACCGTCTGTACCAGGCATCCAAATCACCTTAGAACGCGCAGTAAGCACCATATCTCAAAATCGGAAAATTTTTGTATATACCCCTGATCAACCTGTATTTCGTTGAGATCCAATTTTTTACATTCCGGATTAAAATCTCTAAAAACGCGACCCAGAAGTGATGAAGATCTCTCTCTCTCTCTCTCTCGAACTAAGATTCTCGGGAACTAAAGCATGATTGTCCGTCGCCTCCTGCTTCAAATCAGGAAAAGGAACTACAGGAACTGACAGAGAACTACCTTTCCCGAGCAAGTCATTGGGAATCACAGGTATGTCAATCGTCGCTTTTTGTTTTAAATCAGAAAAAGTACGCACAACATACGACGAGTAACCACCTTTCTCATGGACAACAGCTGCTACAAAGAGATAAGTTGGGCCCTCAGCGGCAGACGCAACATATAATCCATGATGAGTACTTTCAGAGTACACAATCCATGGACGGCAATCATCGGATGACGCAATAACACCCCTATAATCGCATGAATCAATCGAGGCTAAAACGGAAGTTACGAAGGGCTCAGAGACATCTGACTTAGCTTTAAAGGTCTCTTGAGATTAAGAGATATCGAAACTGGTCCTACTACTTCCTTTCCCCCTTTCCTGAGCAATTAAGGTCCACCTGTCTACATCTAAAGGAAATGACCTCGCCCGAAGTTCGGCTGCTTTCCTTTCGACTAGTCGTTGTTAATTTGCCTCCGTTGCCCATACCGTCGCCAACCCTCCCACCCTTCTCACCGTTTCTTCTCCGCAATGGCCATTCTTTTTCCCAACATCTACCAAGTCGCGAGAGTTCATCAAAAGGTCGGTAGTGAGAGCGGCGAATTACCCTATAATATTCCGGCCTAAGTTCCCAATGAGCCCTGTCGGCATATCATTTTCGAGTAAGTTCATTAGGACCTCTAGGTTAGCCAGGTAATCATCTATACGCTCGTTTTTCCCTTGGGTTCCACAATAGATATGTTTCCTAACGCATCTTTCAAAATGGTTATCGCCAAAACGGCACTTAAATACCTTCTAAAATTGTTCCCAATTCGCAAACTTCAGCTCGTGGTTTTGAAAATACCTGAACGCGGCTCCTTCCAACAAAACTGGCATGACCAGCAGGAGTTCGTTATCGGAGACCTTAGTGAGCTTGGTGTGATCCCCTATGCGCCTGAGGAAGTCCTCGGCAATAGTCTTAAAACTACCGTCAAGCGTGACTTTTCAGTTCAGGACAATTTTACCGAGGCCGCTGGAACAGTCAATACGGCGGGTAAAAGAGCTAGCGGCTGCTAATCTCTCATATTTGGTGCTTTCGCGGTCAAATTTCTCATCTGGTTCCAGGTTGCGCCTTCTCGGAAGACCCATGTTCTTCGAATCTCGAAAATCAGTGTTAATTCGTCGTCGATCGGAGGGATTTACACTTTCTGCGTTTACCGAGTTGTCGAATCTGGTACTGTTACGTGAATAATTTCACCCTAAATGCATCTTTACCCTTTTTCTGTCGCGATCTACTTCGTTTTTGGAATCCGAAGTGTCATATACTCTAATTGTTTTGGCTCCAACGTTCCGTTGGTGGTTGAATATCGGGATAGCACCAGTTCGGACTCGATGATGCTCGGAGTGACAGACAAGTATTTTCGGAAGGCGAAGCTTACTTAAAATCGATTGCGTCAAACGATAATTCAGGGTGCTATGAGGAACGCCTTATTTAATTTTAAAGAACTAAGCTTAAGCAATCTTGGTGAATTTAATCTATTTCGTCGGGTATCTCCCGTAAGAGTATTGTGGGGAACGCTTGGTAAGTTCAAGTAGTTAAATTGAGTTGCTCTTGATGAGCTCAGAGTATTCCGTCTGACGTCATCGGTAAGAGTGTTGCGGGAAACGCTCGGCAAGTTCAGTGTGTTCCTTCGGATATCTCCGGGAAATCTAAATGCATTGGGAATTCGAAATTCGTTCCTTATCTAGAGAGAAGACCGATCCATCAGCGGGAAAGAATTTCCAGGGGTATGGTGGATTGAAAAACAACTGGTCTCTCACGAGGTGCCGTGACAGTACTCAAGGATTAAGTGGTTGTCACGATTGCCGAGGGGTTTTAGGTTTTTTGGGGGAATTTACACCCCTATAGCTGAGATCGTACTGTTTGCAGTGTTTACACCGCTTTCCACGCTCAATTTTACCGGAGAAGAGGTAACTACTGCGGTCGCCGCAACGTCAGTGGACCAAACATATTTGTCTCCGGTACCCGTAGTGCTTGTTTACAAGGATTTCAATCCTCAAAAAGCTGATCATCATTTAGCTTATTAATTAATTTTTTTATTACCGAAACTCACCTACATCGATAACCGAGTCCAAAAATGCCATGTTCGAAAAATCAGTGGTTCGCACAATATCAGAGGAGTACTAGAAGACCATTATGATAACAAACCACGTGAAGATAGCCCGATCGATTACCCCCCCCCCCCATTCTTAAATCTCCCAAGGGTAACGTTTTAATAGGTGAGACGGAAAAAGCGATAGTACGGTTGACGGACAAGGCGCATGGTCGAAAATAACGCATTTGTTAAATCTGAATAAATCACAAATAATATACGCAATGCGAATAAACCACAAAAATAAATTGTAAAATAAATCATATAATACATCATATAAAATTTTCAACAATTGCAGCAAAAACGTCCCGAGGAGTGATGCGTACACATGTATCGAAATTGAGCAGCCCAAATACCAAACTTTCGTTTGGATCGATTTAAATCTTAATTTAACTTCATGTTGCAATTTTGATAAAAATACGAGAAAGAAAATCAATAACTCAGTAATTTGAGTGCTCTGGGAATTCGTAATACAGATCACAATAATGAATTAAATGATTATAGCTAATTCACAACAAACTACAGTAAATATATATATGTGGAATACCGGGCGACCTCTCAGAGTATGCAGCCTTATCTTTGCACGCCGGGCTCTACAAGGATGGACGAACCCTCACCCTAGCTACTGAAGGGTACAACAATGACACGGTGATAAGAATAATTTACATGGAAACACGACGACAAACTGGCAAAACGCCCACATTGATTGAACGAATCGAATCAAGGATGACTTGCTAGACTGCTACCAGCCAGCATTATCCCTCTTCATCAAGGCTTTATGGCACGTATATATACCCTGTGGTGCCGAAAACACCCAGAGCTTCAGCACGTTTCGATTCAATCGTTGCGAAATCAACGTGCCTACCTCTGCAAAAATGGATATGTACGCGGAGCGCTTCCCCAACCACTGCTTGATCAAGCTGCCGCCGAGGATGATGAAGCGGCATCAAGACCAACCGCGGAAAGCAGGCACATTGTGAGAGACGATCACGATTTCAGGACAAGATGGAACATTAAGATACAAGTTCCTCCTAAGCCCCAAGATCTGGCTGAAAACGATGCCTTCCTTCGTGGCGAAATCTCGCAAGAGTCCGACCTCTAGTCCATCAATTGCTCATTTTATGGTACTGCGAGAGCTGTGGCTAATTCAGATCGAAGGCTCAAACCGACGATAGATCAAAAGACCAATAGAAGCTTGCATCAACCGAACAAGAAGATTGGATGGGCAAAACAGAATGCGTCCCGTGTTCAATGTGTGATTGACTACATAACATCTGGTAGACCATTCACGGAAAGGGTTCGAAAGTTCGCCCAAGAACTGAGGATCTTGAATCACACACTGAACAAGTCAAAGCTGCTGACAATGAAGCAGCTTATGTTTGACAAAATACGGCTGTTATCTGACGCAAGGAGGAGAATACAGAAGAGTGAGAGGTGGATCAGGGAGAATCTAAAGTTTCTCGCTGACCCATCTCGCCTCTCCAGTAAACACACTGTTTCTGTCAAAAATCCACCCAAGAAGATACTGACAATATGATCCGCTTCAAGGAATTTTGCGACAACCTCATAAAGTCTGAGGAGGAATGTCCATAAATCACTGCCGAAGAGGTGAAAAAAGCACTCACAGGCACAAAGAACTTCTTTGGTGCTGGACCAGATTGTATTGAGAACTTCAGGCGGAAGAAGTTTACTTCTACACACTAACATTTGGCCCGCATATTCACCTCATATTTAAAGTCGGAAACGCCCATTCCGCAATGGCTGGTGTTAGGACGCATTATACTCCTACCGAAAAAAGGCGACATGTCCAACATAGAGAATAACAGGCTAATAACTTGTTTAAACACGCTGTATAAGACCTTTGAAGCTGTCCTAAACAACAGGATTGTTCGGCGAATTGAGCCTGTATGGCGTGAGATGTACAAACAAAGTAGCTCGAAAAAAGGTGTAGCAGGCAGTCGAGAGAACCTGCTAATTGACAGGTGTGTCTGTAAAGATGCTGCAGCCCATCAACGCAACCTGCCTATGGCCTGGATTGACTGCCGAAAAGGTCTCGATTCAACCTCTCATAGACTTATCATCTATCTGTTGGAAAGCTTGAAGGTACATCCATACATAGTGAGATGCATAGAGAGATTGATGCCTCTTTGGAAAACTAGATTTACTATCTCATCTGGAAATTATCGTGTG
>JAABKJ010014203.1:0-10153 GCA_011634705.1 Andricus grossulariae
GCGAGATGAATACCAAATCGAGCGCAAAGCGCGAGATCCAACAGGTGCGCGCCCTAGGCGCGCTCAAACTTGCGAGCAGATTTTTTTTAACGTTTTTGTCACAATCTAACAAATCTAATGCAGACTATTATAGTTCAATTCATTAATATTTTACCAAATTTTCATTTTCCTCAACCGGCTCTGATTCTCTAACAATGAGAAGGTCACGCGAAGTAAGCAACCGCGCCCGAAAGACCTGTCCAGTGTCTCTCTTGTGGGACAAAATCTCGCCCACAACTAGAGCGGCCGCACGAAGTTGAAAGACAGCCGATCTCCTAGCGTTTGGCACAGCCTTTCCACGTATAGTGGGAGAGCCGCTTACCCAAACTTCTTTCCGTGTAACGAAACCCTTTTGAATTATTTATGGTACACGAAAATGAATTCAGAACGTTTTTCAACACTAACCGAGCTTTTCCTACAAAATCTTTTGAAACAACATTTCTTCTCAGATTTTTCCCTTTCATAATGCTGTCCTAATTACTTTATCAAGGTTGCTGCAAAATCTCTCTTTCAAAATTCCCTGACATTTCCCTCACTACATTTACCTCCTACTTCGAACCGACAACTCCTTATTATAATCTCCTACTTTGACGCTATGTAAACCTGCAGTCCCCACTTTCAACTTTTAAGTCCTACATAATGAAAAATTAGACCCTCTTTTGACTCCATTGCAATCTACGGGCCCTACTTTGAATCTTTAGAAGCTACATTCTTCCTGTTCAAGAACCTACGTTGATATTAATATTGATATTATAACACCTCTCTGGTCCTACTCACTCGTGAAATTATCTTTATGATTTCATAACCCTTTCCATCGATTTCCTTTTCAAATAATTTGAAGAATTGTGGAATTATTAATGTATGCATATAGCTTTGCGACCGGAAGGTAGACATCAACAGCAATTCTGTTCCGTTCGCATATAATGGACTTGAATTCATTTCGTTAATACTGCCCGTCATATAACATCGGTACAATGAATTACGCTTGCCTTGACGCTCGATAGTTTCGTTTCCCTCCGCAAATGATACAAATTAGCATCAATATCGCAATATGTTTTAAATGCATAGTCATTTCAAGAAATAATTATCCAAATACAATCGGATGGAACTGCTAATAAATTTTGAGAAAACTTTTCTTCCATCTTCCTTATTTCTCCTTTCCATTTTTACCTGTCCACTTCGTTAATATTAACTTATTTCCTGATGAATATTATTCTCATACCGATTTTCAGCATTTTCAGTTCAGAACAAATTTGTTCTGTGGTCGAGCACTGCGCAAAATAGTATTTCTCTATAATTATTTATATAATTTATTTATAATAATTAAGTTGAGTGTTAAACTAAATATAGGTACTTTTTAGTTAATTGCATTAATTATGATGCCCAATGAGTTTTTTCAAGTCTTTGCTTAATAAAGCGATCAAAAAATAATATTGTTGATATCGCCACTTTTAAAATTGCATTCGTTTAAATAATAAATTACACAGAATCAAATTTAAATATCTAGTTTCAAGTTCTTCTAAAGCGTGTAACGAGGAATATTTCTAAAAAACAGAAAAAATGTATACTGAACTCTTCAAAAATAGTTTTAAATATTTAACGGCACAAAAAGTACTAGTAAAGAAAGGACCTTAAAGTATTGGACAAGTTATAATGATTTTTATCGCAGACATCCTAACGTGCTCCTTTAGCTAAATCGGTTAGGGCGTTATGCGTTTGGTAAAGAAACTCAGTGCGTGCGTGCGAACTCGGGTTCGATACTTGCAGATTTTTCAATGCACAATGCGTTGGTCTATGAAATAATTACAAATATTCTTGATATTTTTATCACATATATGATTATTTTATTTTGGCTGATAATTAACAAATAGTTATTTTTATTGATTCACATTGGTGTGAGATTATAGAATACCTGCTTTGACGCTACAAGTCCTACATGTAGTTCTTGAAGGCTTAAAAGAGGATCTGATGTGCACTAAATACATACCCCAACGTGAAGCTAAACTTGGAAAAATGGCGGATTTCGGTCATTTTTAGGTCAAAGTAGGGCCTAAATTGCACTGAAGTCGCTGCTTATTTAGAACCTACTTTATTGCTCCGAGCGCCTACTGAGCGAGGTAGGAGTTACAGGTTCAAAGTTGGGCCTAAATGTCGACTCGGGAAATAAGTGAAGAAGAAAATATGTCAACATAGAGCTACAAAAGATAAAAAAAAAACAATTTAATAATTAGAATAGATACATTTAATTACTTTAAGTTACTAAACAGATTGTGTTTAATGTAACTCAAAATCTGAAATCACGAGGCATAAACTCACACTCTTCTGAATGCCCAGAACTGAATAGTCCAAGAGCTGGTGACGTTTTTCGTATAGTGGGGATCGATTATTGATGCCCCAAGTTTATTATTATTCAATCGCCAGACCGATAGCTTGGGGATAACATACAGTCAGACTCGATAATTGTCAATAAAAAACTTGGATTTTGCAGTGATAGTATAAGGTCTGTCCTTTTACGAATGCTACCTGTGAATACTATTCTTTATGTTATTAAAAACGCCAGACGTGATACGTACTATCACTGCAAAATCCCAAGTTTTTTATTGATAATTATCGAGTCTGGAAGAATGTTATCCCCAAGCTATCAGTCTGGCGATTGAATATTAATAATAAACTTGGGGCATCAATAATCGATCCTAGAAGAAAATTGGCTCTTATACTATCACTTCAAATTTCCCATTTTTTCACCAGGCAGGGCGTCTGGCATTTACGGGTTTAGAAAGAAGGGTCATTTCCCAGATATATTCGCTCAAAACTAGGACTTATACTCCCACTTCACGAAAAACGTCACCAGCTCTTGGACTATTACGTGAGGAGAGCGTGGAAAGAGAAGCAAAAGAGAGTAGAGTGGTCGAGACATCGTATACACTATACAGCTTGATTATGCGCGAGAAAAGACGGCGATATACACGACCTGTGTAAGGGGGATGTTAAGCATGGTGTTTGCATTAGGGTGGTCCAGAAAACGCTTTTCGAGCTACAGGACAAGTCCCCAACCCCAAAAGTTTCAATTTTTTGTGAAAAAAAAAATCCCTAAAACCAGGCACTTCAAAATCCCGTTTAAGTAACATGGGGAAATTTTGGATTTTTGTAAAATTGAACTCATACTTCAGGGTTTGGTCGAATCATGCTAACTTTTTTAGGGATTGAAGAGGTGTCCCTATGAAATGAAACCATACTAATGAATTTTATGTTCACCTCACCCTTATCCCCCTTCCCCACAGCGCCCCAAATATGACCCAAAAATAAAAAACTACATTTTTACGTATTATTGTCACTTTTTAGAAATTTCCGTCGTCTTTTTCATAAAAATATTTACTAATGATTATTTGAATATTTCCCATGACTTTTTAAATAATTCCTAATTGTTCAAACAAATGTAACTTATTTAAACAATTATTTATTTCCAAAAAATGTAAAACATAATCGTATTTTATGATTGAAATGTAATAGTTTGTCATTGTTTATAAAAGTAAATTCTGTTGAAAACATTATGTAATAATTTAAACAGTGATTTATTGTTTATTCTCAAAATTTCTAAAAATTGACCCAGAGATGTCCAGTTTTTTCTCAAATTGGTATCCAACGCTACTTTTTGTTGAATAATTATATAATTTTGATACATATTTTTTAATTAATTGATGTTTTTTTTACCAGTGAATTATTTAAATAATATGAAGTTAATGTTTTTTGTCTACAGGGTCGATAACCAATATTTTTGTGAATGTTGATTAATAATTTTTAAAGTTGTGAAAAAAATCTCTCTAGCTCCGCTGGGATTCGAACGCCAGATCTTTCAAATTTTCGATCTGATGCTCTAATCAATTAAACTACGAAGAGACGAGAAAATTTTCTTCACAACTTCTACAAGTTGAATGTCGACTTCATTCAATGTACTTGCAAGATTTCAAGCAACTTTGAGAATTAATAATCAATATTCACAAAAATATTGATTATCGACCATGTAGACAAAAAAAAATTAACATCATATTATTTAAATAATTTACTGGTAAAAAAAAACATCAATTTATAAAATCAACCTCATGTTTGAAATCTTGCAAGTACATTGAATGACGTCGACATTCAACTTGTAGAAATTGTAAAGAAAATTTTCTCATCTCTCCGTAGCTTAATTGGTTAGAGCATCAGACCGGAAATCTGAAGGATCTGGCGTTTGAATCCCAGCAGAGCTAGAAAGATTTTGTTCACAACTTTAAAAATTAATAATCAATATTCACAAAAATATTGATTATCGACCATGTAGACAAAAAACATTAACATCATATTATTTTAATTTTTGTCAATAGTTAGAGGGCAAAACATTCCAAAAAAGCAGGGTTTTTCGGCCTCCTTTTTCAAGGGTCGACTTTCACCTATTTCCAGAGATTCTGAGAAGTTTTAAAAAGAGCTTTGCATCCGTCAACCGAAAACCGGATCATCGGAAAGATGCACGAACTTGTTGCGAGTTTGGTACACCAACTATGATCGCCAATAAATTATGGGTTGGCAGGAGACGATAATCGTCGATCTCATGTGATCGCTTCAAGTTCTCACGGCCCTGGCATAAATAACCCGATTATCCAGTGAAACCTTCGTCGGATATTCTCCTTTATCTCGAATAAATGCCAATTTTCTTTCCGAAACGATAAAGATCACATCGGTCGCTAAATGCTTTGACCCACCATTTCAAGAGTTTAATTAGGAATTCGCCCCTCAAATTTTGCGAAGAAGCTTTGAAATTTCATCTGACAATGAATTTATTATTGACGCACTGAACTGATTGAATTTCATTTCGAAACACACGTGGTGTTAATTGCAAGTAATTACGATGATTGACAAAATCAATCGGAATTCAAGCGTCCGAAAAAAAAAGTTCACACAATACCAGAAGCTAACTTTAATTTCAACAAATTAATTTTCAAATAAACAGTTTCATTTTTAACCAAAAATATGAGCTTTCTAGAAAACAGTTGAATTTTCAACCAACTAGTTACATTTTCAACGAGAAAGGTGAATTTTCAACCAATAAGATTAATTTTCTACTAAAAAAGGCGAATTTTGAACAAATTAATTTTCAAATAAACAGTTTCATTTTTAACCAAAAATATGAACTTTCTACAAAACAGTTGAATTTTCAACCAACTAGTTACATTCTCAACCAGAAAGGTGAATTTTCAACTAAGAAGATTAATTTTCTACTGAAAAAGGCTAATTTACAACAAATTTCATAAATTTTTACCTAAATAGTTTGAATGAATGTGAGTTAGTTAGTCCAAATTTACAAGATGAATGTTTATTCAAAACTGGAGTCGACAAATTTTCATTGAAGATAATTAATTTTCAATTTAAAAAAACCAATCAGTTGAATTTTCAACAAAATAGTTTCATTTTCAGTTAAAAAGTTAATTTTTAACAAAGAAAAAAAAACGAATTTTCCAACAAGTAGAATTTTCAACATAAAAATTTTAAGAAAAAATGTAATGGTTGATATTTCAACAAATTATTTTTATTTCAAATAAAAAGCAGTTGCATTTCACAAACAAAAACGAATTTGCAACATAATACTTGAATTTTCAACTAAAAAAGATTAATTTTTAACCAAACAGTTGCAATTGTAACCAAAAATATGAGCTTTCTACAAAACAGTTGAATTTTCAACCAACTAGTTCAATTTTCAACCAAGAAGATTACTTTTCTGCTAAAAAAGGCGAATTTTCAACAAATTTCATAAATTTGTACCTAAATAGTTTGAAGAATGAATGCCAGTTAATCCAAATTTTATTTGATCAATTTTTACTTTATTTGGTTCTCAAACTTCTTTATTAACTAGTTGAATTTATAAACTTAAAAAAACCAATGTTTATTGAAAAATGGAGTCGTTAAATTTGAATTGAAGATAATTAATTTTACATTTAAAAATTATTGAATTTTTAAGCCAAAAAGACGAATTTTCTACAAAACAGTTGAATTTTCAATCCGAGAATAGGAATTTTTAACAAAAAGGTTAATTTTCGAACAATCAGTCGAATTTTCAACAAAATAGTTTAATTTTCAGTTAAAAAAGAAATTTTTAACGAAGAAAAAAAAAACGAATTTTCCAGCAAGAAGTAGAATTTTCAACCTAAAAGGAGAAAAATTGTAATGGTCGATATTTCAACAAATTATTTTTATTTCAAATATAAAGCAGTTGGATTTAACAAACAAGAACGAATTTGCAATAATACTTGAATTTTCAACTAAAAAAGATTAATTTTTAATCAAAAAGTTGCATTTTTGCGAATTTTCTACCATAAAAGATGAATTTTTTATCAAAATGCATAAAGTTTCAACCAAATAGTTGAATTTTCTTCTAAATTGTTGAATTTTCTACAAAAAATTTGAATTTTCAACCAGAAAGGTGAATTTGCAACCAAGAAGAATAATTTTCTACTAAAAAATGCGAATTTTCAACAAATTTCATAATTTTTTTATTAAATAGTTTGAAGAATGGATGTAAGTTAGTCCAAATTTTATTAGATTAATTTTTGGTTTTTATTTTTTCGTTTCTAATTTTTTTAACTCAATAGTTGCATTTTTAAACTTAAAAAGATCAATGTTGATTCAAAAGTGGAGTCGTTAAATTTGCATTGAAAAGAATAAATTTTCAATTAAAAAAAAAAAAAATTGTTGAATTGCCAAGCCAAAAAGACGAATTTTCTACAAAACAGTTGAATTTTCAATCAACTAGTTAAATTTTCAACCAGAAAGGTAAAAGGTGAAATTTCATAAATTTTTAACTATATTTTAAAGAATGAATGTGAGTTAGTCCAAATTTTATTCTTGATGAATTCTTTTTTTCTAAAATTTGTTTATTAACTGAATTAATTTTCAAACTTAAAGAGATTAATGTTTATTCCAAAATGGAGTCATTAAATTTTCATTGTAGATAATTCATTTTCAATTAGAAAAAAAAAAAAAAAAATTGTTGAACTTTCAAGCCAAAAAGACGAATTTTCTACAAAACAGTTAAATTTTCAATCTGAGAATAGGAATTTACAAAAAAACAGTTAATTTTCGAACAATCAGTTAAATTTTCAACAAAACAGTTTAATTTTCAGTTAAAAAATTAATTTTTAACAAACAAAAAAAAACGAATTTTCCACCAAGAAGTAGAATTTTCTACTAAAAAAGGCGAATTTTCAACAAATTTCATAAATTATTAACTAAATAGTTTGAAGAATGAATGTGAGTTAGTCCAAATTTTATTTTATTTTTTTAACTTTTGAATTTTTAACAAAAAAGTTAATTTTCGAACAATCAGTTGAATTTTCAACAAAATAGCTTAATTTTTTTATTAAAAAATGAACTTTTAACGAAGAAAAAAACGAATTTTCCACCAAGAAGTAGAATTTTCAACCTAAAAATTTTAAGAAAAAGTGTAATTGTTGATATTTCAACAAATTATTTTTATTCCAAATAAAACGCAGTTGGATTTAACAAACAAAAACGAATTTGCAACACAATACTTGAATTTTCAACTCAAAAAGATTAATTTTTAATCAAACATTTGGATTTTTTAAAATTTTGATTTTCTGTCATAAAAGATGAATTTTTGAAAGTACACTGTTTAAACCAACTCAAACTTTTAAAAAACCAAATTGCGCAACAACAAAATACATCAAGTTTTAACCAAATAGTTGAATTTTCTTCTAAATTGTTGAATTTTCTACAAAAAAAGTTGAATTTTCAACCAACTAGTTAAATTTTTAACCAGAAAGGTGAATTTTCAACCAAGAAGATTAATTTTTTACTAAAACGTGCGAATTTTCAACAAATGTCATACATTTTTTATCAAATAGTTTGAAGAATGGATGTGAGTTAGTCCAAATTTTATTTGATTAATTTTTAGTTTGTATTTTTTCGTTTTTAATTTTTTTAACTACATAGTTGAATTTTTAAACTTACAAAGATCAATGTTTATTTAAGAATGGAGTCGTTAAATTTTCATTTAAGAGAATTAATTTCCAAATAAAAAAGATAAATTTTCGTCCAAATCGTTGACTTTCAAAATAAAAAAGATAAATTTTCAACCAGAAATGGAAAAGTAAACTTTCTCGTTTAAAAAATTAATTTAATTTGTTTATTTTCAACAAAAAATTGAATTCTATCAATCCACAATGTCGAATTTCCTGTAAAAATAGAAAAATTTTCAACAAAATTGTTGAATTTCCTACCTGCAAAAATGAATTTTCAACCAAATATTGGAATTTTAAAACAAAAAATCAAACATTAACCAAAAACAGTTGAATTTTCAACAAATAAATGAATTCTCGGCGCAAAATTAAATAGTTAATATTTCAGCCAAAAAAAAAAACGAATTTACAACAAAATAGTTAAATTTTCAACAAAATATGTGAGTTTTTAACCATATAGTTAAATTTTCAACCTACGAAGATGAATTCTCAATTAAAACGTCAAATTTTCAACCTACGACGATGAATTCTCAATTAAAACGTCAAATTTTCAACAAAATACATTAATTTAAAAATAAATCGTTGCATTTTTTACTAAAAAAAAGTGCAAAAATATTGATATTCAATATTATATTACAATTATACAAAAAATTAGCCATGCTCTCGAAAAACAAATTCCCTGACTTTAAACAAAAATTCCCTGACATTTTCAGGGTTTTCCAAGTGAATAGACACCCTGATTATTATATACATGCTAAAAAAAAATATTACAATATTTGGATGTTGATGGTAAAATTGGCTTTAGGGTCACAAAAAAAATTGAAATCAATTTATCTACAAAAAAAAACTTTTGAAATCTGGTTGAATATCACAAAACAATATATATTTTAACATTCTATATTAGCGAATAAGAAATTAAAAACATACAGAATTATTCAAAATGTTCATTGCAATCTATAAAGTTATTAAAACTTTTCAGTAGCAAGATTTCTTCTAAACGAGATGTTACTTTCATAATAGACTAAAAGGTTTACATTACTCTTCGCATTTCAATAAAATAACTGTTTTAAAAGCAAAAAAAGAAAAAAAAATCAAGGTTCTCGTGAAAAATTCAAGGAGATTTACAGGTTTTCAAAGTTTAAGCAAAATTCAAGGAATTCCAGGTTTTCAAGGTCGCTGGGCACGCTGCAATTGAATGTGCAACCAAGATATATGACTTATTAACAAAATTGTTGAATGTTCAACAAAATAATTCGATTTGGAACAAATAATATGATTTTTAACCAAAAATTTAACAGTAGACTTTGAATTTTTGAAGGGAATTTCGAAAATGAAGTTTTTTGGCCAGCTTGAGTAATATTGTTTGATTGTTTTCCTTATTTTAGTTATGGTTTTTTGAATTGCAACTTTTGACTCTTCGCCGCAGCAGCAGTTTTATTTATTCATGTTGGAGTAGCACCAGGACGGGACCTGGGGGGTTTGGAAATTCAAAGGGATGTTCGAAATGGCTGTGTGAAGTCGAGTCTGTGTTCGGAAGAAGGTGGTAGTGCTTCTAATGATGACATTTAAATGCAGTAGTGCTTGTTCGGTATTTCGTGGTGCGGCGGCGGCGACTCCCCGACCATTCCCCGACTCACGATCATTCCCCAAAAGAAAAATAAGGGTATCATCGACCGACCACGGTTCTCCTCCTCGATTAAACTCACGATAGGTCAATCGAAATCAAAATCTTTTTTCCAATTATGGAACCCAAAATCCCACTCGCAGACTATATATGGGCACGGTTTCATTGAAATTACTTCAACCCAAAGGTGCGAACACCAAGAATATTTTTCTTCATTTTATATCTGGGATGTCTTACAACTATTTTTCGACAAAAAAACAAAATCTTCGCCGAAGCCGTTTTTGAAAAAAATCCATGTTTAATTTTAAGGAGGTACGGTCACGCATACTATCTGCAAAAAGTTAGTCATAAGTCTATGTCGAAAAATAATACTGTTTGAGTGATATAAGTTGCATGGACCTTAAAATGTATAATATGTAGCTTATTTACGTCGAAGAAAGTCAAAAATTAGATAATTATGCCGGTATAATGTTTTATTAAT
>JAABKJ010014205.1:0-10153 GCA_011634705.1 Andricus grossulariae
TTTGGGGTCAGGGATAGCTGGACGAGTGGATTTTACAATTAGGGGCGTTTTTTGCGACTAGGAAAAGATGGACAACGGAATTTTATACATAAGGGTGATTTTTCAAGATGGAGAGAGCTGGAAAAGGGGTTTCTAAGATTATGGGTGATTTTTGGGGCTGAGAAGAACTGGAAAAGAAAATTTTACATTGAAAGTGATTTTTGGGGTTGGGAAGAGCTGGAAAAGGGTACTTTACACTTGAAGGTGATATTTCGGCTAGGGAGAGCTGGACAAGGGAAGTTTACACGTGGGAGTGATTTTTGGGGTCAGGGATAGCTGGACGAGTGGATTTTACAATTAGGGGCGTTTTTTGCGACTAGGAAAAGATGGACAACGAAATTTCATACTTGAGGGTGATTTTCCAAGATGGGAAGAGCTGGAAAAGGGGTTTTTCATATGATGGTTGATTTTTGGGGCTGAGAAGAACTGGAAACGAAAATTTTACACTGATAGTGATTTTTGGGCTTGGGAAGAGCTGGAAAAGGGTACTTTACACTTGAAGGTGATATTTGGGGCTAGGGAGAGCTGGACAGGGAGAGTTTACACGTGGGAGTGATTTTTGGGGTTAGGGATAGGTGGAGAAGAGGATTTTGCAATTAGGAGGGTGGTTTTTTAGGGGTAAGGATAGCTGGAAAGGGAATTTTACACTAGCAATTTTTATACTTAGGGGTGATTTTTCGGTTTGGGGAGACCTGGAAAAGGGATTTTTAGCTTATGGGTGATTTCTGAGACTGAGAAGAGCCGTACAAGAAAATTTTACACTTAGAAGTGATTTTTGGGGTTGGGATGAGCTGTACAAGTATTCTTTAGACTAAAAGGAGAGCTAGAAATTGCAATTTCACACTTAGGGGTCAATTTTGGGAAGAGAAATGATCTTTTTCCTGTGGAGAGATTTTTTGGCGCTGGGGAGAGCTGGAGAAGGTGATTTTACACTTAGGGGTGATGTTTGGCTAGGTTTTTGGGGAAGGGTGATTTTTATGGCTGTGAAGAGCCAAACAAGGGTTTTTTTAAACTTAAGGATGATTTTTTCATTAAGAAGAGGTGGACAACGAGATTTTTCACTTGATAGTGACTTTTGGAACTTTCGTTCTTTTTTGGGTTAGAATTACCTGGACAAGAGGATTTTACACTTAGGGTGATTTTTGGGCCTGGGGAGGGATGGAAAAGGGGATTTTATACTCAGGGATGATTTTTCGGACTAGGGAGAGCTGAACAATGGTTTTTTTTAACACTAAGGGGGTTTTTTAGTCTTGGAAGGGCTGAAAAGGGGGATTCTATGCTTGAGGGTGATCTTTTGGGCTGTGAAGAGATGTGCAAGGATATTACACTAAGGGTGATTTTTGGGTCTGTGTTAAGTAGACAAGGGGATTTTTTACTTATGGGTGATTTTTGGACTAGAGAGAGCTGGATAAGGGAATTTTATACTCAGGGGTGATTTTTCGGAATGACGAGAGCTGGAAAAGGGGTTTTCAAATTTATTGGTGTTTTTCGGGGTGAGGAGAGCTGGACAAGAATATTTCACACATAGTAGTGATTTTTGGGTCTGGGTTATTTAAGAAAAAAATCGTTTGACTTTAAAAATTAAACTTAGAATTTTGAATAACTTTAAGTTGTTTTAAGGATTTTTCTCGAAAATTAGTATTTTTCAACGAAAATTCAATGGATAGTAGATAATATGGAATAAAAAATGTATTATTATTAATTTCACATTCCAATTCACAAATTGTGTGAGGCAACAAAAAATATCGCGCGCTACTCGCGCGTGTTTTCTTTCTATAACTATATCACATTTTTTACTTTTGAAGGCTTTATGGTTGACATTTTTCAGTAATTACCTAATTTATGAATCTTGAGAGCACTTTAAAAAAATTATTAATGCCAGGACTTTCTAAATTTAAAAATGTAAAATTTATACCACAACACCCTTAGATAATAATCAGTTCACAAAATAGTTACAAATTTCACCAATATTGTTCCGCTATTAAGCGATCAATTATGTTCTTGGTCTCTATCATGTTGAAAGTGTAGCTACTTAGCCTAATTAAATTTCCGTGTAATTAATCAGAAACTCGGATATAAGATATTAAGAGAGAAGTGCATAAGCGGATCAAGACCTTACATAATCAGATGAAGCTTAATTATTATTAACTACTTGTAATTATTATTACATTTATTAATTATTAGGAACAAGACCCTTGGATATATCGGCTTATTCTTCATTCATTTTTATAAAACTTTTTGAAAAAAATGATAAGTCGCTAAAAAATAACTTCTGTGTATACAAGTTATCCATTTTTCAGAAACTGGATACAGCAGACTCAGAAAAGATGAAAAATGGTATCATTTTTATCAGTTCAATAATAATTTTTAGAGCTATTTCAAATTTTAGGCTTAAAATTTGATTTTAATTGAAATTTTTTTTAGCAGTCCAGTCGACCTGTAGCATACAATATTCAAAACATCTTTCTCCAAATTTTAGGATAAATTGACTATATGAATCTCCAGTCGGCTTCTAAAAAGGTTTTAATTTACAAAATTATTTCCAGAGTTATTACACATTTTATGTCCAAATTCGATTTTTCAGCAGTTTAGTCGACATGTAGCCTACAATATTTAATAAATTTGTCTGAAATTTTAAGGGTAAATTTACTAGATGAAGCTCTATGTCCGTTTCCTGGAAAATTTTGAATAAATGTTTATTTTCCGAGTTATTTTCCTTTTTATGCTCAAAATTTGACTACTTAGCTGTTCAGTCGATCTGTAGCCTACAATGTTAAATATATTTATCTACAAATTGAGGGATAATTTCAATAGATAAATCTCAAGCGGGCTTTCTCAGGAAATTTTCATTCAATAATTATTTATAGAGTTATATCTCTTTTTATGTCCGAAATGAGATTTTTTTAACCAGTTCAGTCGATGTATACCCTGCAATATTTAACGCATTTGTACAAAAGTTTCAAAATAGATTGACTAGATGAAGCTCTAGTGTCACTTTTGAGGAAATTTCGATTAATTGATTATTTTTAGAGTTATTTCACTTTTTGTACCCAAAATTGGATTTTTTATCAGTTCAGTCGATCCGTAGCCTACATTATTCGGAACATCTCTCTTAAAATTTTAGTATAAATTGATTAGATGAATCTCCAATCCGTTTCTCGAAAGGTTTTAATTTACCAAATTATTTCCAGAGTTATTACACATTTTATGTCCAAATTCGATTTTCAGCAGTTCAGTAGACCTTTAGCCTACAATATTGAATAGATTCACCTAAAATTTTAAGGGTAAATTTACTAGATGAAGCTCCATGTCCGTTCCCTGTAAAATTTCGAATAAATGTCTATTTTCCGAGTTATTTTTCTTTGTATGCTCAAAATTTGACTACTTGGCTGTTCAGTTGATCTGTAGCCTACAATATTGAATAGACTTGTCTACAAATCAAGGGATAATTTAAATAGATAAATCTCTAGCGGTTTTTCTCAGGAAATTTCGATTCAATAATTATTTATAGAGTGATATCTCTTTTTATGTCCAAAATGAGATTTTTCTTAACCAGTTCAGTCGATGTATGGCCTGCAATATTTAACGCATTCGTACAAAAGTTTTAACACAGATTGACCAGATGAAGCTCAAGTGTCACTTTTTAGGAAATTTTGATTCATTGATTATTTCTAGAGTTATTTCACTTTTTGTACTCAAAATTGGATTTTTCATCAGTTCAGTCGACCTGTAGCCTACAATATGCGAAACATCTTTCTAAAAATTTTAGGATCAATTGATTAGATAAATCTCCAGTCGGTTTCTCGAAAGGTTCTAATTTACAAAATTATTTCAAGAGTTATTACACATTTTATGTCTAAAATTTGACTTTTTAGCAGTTCAGTAGACCTTTAGCCTACAATATTGTATATATTCGTCTAAAATTTTTAGGGGAAATTTACTGGATGAAGCTCCATCTCCGTTTCTTCGAAAATTTTAAATAAATGATTATTTTCCGAGTTATTTTCCTTCTTATGCTCAAAATTTGAATACTTAGCTGTTCAGTCGACCTGTAGCCTACAATATGGAATAGACTTGTCTACAAATTAAGGAATAAATTCAATAGATAAACCCCTAGCTGGTTTTCTCAGGAAATTTTGATTTAATAATTATTAATAGAGTTATATCTCTTTTTATGTCCATAATTTAATTTTTTTGACTAGTTCAGTCAAGGTATAGCCTGTAATACTCTACCCACTTGTACAAAAGTTTTAAAATAGATTGACTAGATGAAGCTTTAGCGTCACTTTTTAGGAAATTTTGATTCATTAATTATTTATAGTTATTTCACTTTTTGTACTCAAAATTGGATTTTTTATCAGTTCAGTCGATCTGTAGCCTACAATATTCGAAACATCTTTCTAAAAATTTTAGGATAAATTGATTAGATAAATCTCCAGTCGGTTTCTCGAAAGGTTTTAATTTACAAAATTATTTCCAGAGTTATTACACATTTTATGTCCTTATTTGATTTTTCAGCAGTTCATTAGACATGTAGCCTACAATATTTAATAGATTTGTCTGCAATTTTTAGGGTAAATTTACTAGATGAAGCTCCATGTTCGTTCTTTGTAAAATTTTGAATAAATGTTTATCTTCCGAGTTATTTTCCTTTTTATGCTCAAAATTTCACTACTTAGCTGTTTAGTCGATCTGTAGCCTACAATATTGAATAGACTTGTCTACAAATTAAGGAATAAATTCAATAGATAAATCCCTAGCTGGTTTTCTCAGAAAATTTTGATTCAATAATTATTTATAGAGTTATATCTCTTTTTATGTCCGAAATTTAATTTTGTTGACTAGTTCAGTCGATGTATGGCCTGCAATATTTAACGCATTTGTACAAAAGTTTCAACACAGATTGACTAGATGAAGCTCTAGTGTCACTTTTTAGGAAATTTTGATTTATTGATTATTTCTAGAGTTATTTCACTTTTCGTACCCAAAATTGGATTTTTTTATGAGTTCAGTCGATCTGTAGAATACAATATTCGAAAAATCTTTCTCAAAATTTTAGGATAAATTGATTAGATAAATCTCCAGTCGGTTTCTTGAAAGGTTTTAATTTACAAAATTATTTCCAGAGTTATTACACATTTTATGTCCAAATTCGATTTTTCAGAAGTTCAGTAGACCTAAGCCTAAGCCTACACTAAGCCTACCTAAGCCTACAATATTGAATGAATTCGTCTAAAATTTTGAGGGTAAATTTACTAGATGAAGCTCCATGTCCGTTCCCTGTACAATTTTAAATAAATATTTATTTTTCCTTTTTATGCTCAAAATTCGAATACATGTCTGTTCAGTCGATCTGTAGCCTACAATATGGAATAGACTTGTCTACAAATTAAGGGATAATTTCAATAGATAAATCTCTAGCGGGTTTTCTCAGGAAATTTTGATTCAATAATTATTTATAAAGTCATATCTCTTTTTATGTCCAAAATTAGATTTTTTTAAACCAGTTCAGTTGATGTATAGCCTGCAATATTTAACGCATTTGTACAAAAGTTTCAAGATAGATTGACTAGATGAAGCTCTAGTGTCACTTTTTAGGAAATTTTGATTCATTGATTATTTCTTGAGTTATTTTACTTTTTGTGTCCAAAATTTGATTTGTTAGCAGTTCAGTCGACCTGTAGCTTGCAATATTTAAAAAATTCTTTTGAAAATCTTAGGATAAATTGACTAGATGTAATTCCAGTGCCCACTCTCAGGAAATTTGGATTTACTACTTATTTCTAGAGTTATTAAACTTTTCATGTCCAAATTTAATTTTTCAGAAGTCAAGTGAACCTGAAGGTAACAATATTCTAACGATTTGTCTATAAGGTTGAGCATAAATTGACTGAATAATGAGTCAATTCCACTTGTTAGGAAATTTTGATTCACCAATTATTTCTATAGTTATTTTACTTTTATTGCCCAAAATTCGACTTTTTAGGACTTCAGTAAATCTGTAACCTACAATTGTCAACCGTTTTTTTTTAATTTAGGGATAAATTGACTAGATAAAGCTCCAGTTTCATTTTTAAGGAAATTTTGATTTAATCAATATTTCTGGAGTTAGTCTACATTTAAAGCGTAAAATTTCATTTTTTAGCAGTTCAGTTGACCTTTAGCCTACAATATTCAACCGACTTGGCTAAAAATTTCAGGATAAATTGAATAGATGAAGCTTTAGTGCTGGTTTTACCAAAATTTTGATTCATCAATTATTTCCAGGGTTATTTCACTTTCTATGCTTGAGATTCGATTTTTCAGCAGTTCAGTTAACCTGTAGCCCATAGTATTCAACCAATTTGTCCAAAAATTTTAAGGTGAATTGACTAGATGGAGCTACATTGCCATTTCTTAGGGAATTTAGATCAATTGATTATATCTAGGGTTATTTTACTTTTTATGCCTAAAATTGAACATTTTAGCAGTTTAGTAGACCTGTAGCCTACAATATTGAATAGATTCGTCTGAAATTTTCAAGGTAAATTAACTAGATGAAGCTCTATCTCCATTTTATGGAAAATTTTAAATAAATGATTATTTTCTGAGTTATTTTCATTTTATACTCAAAATCCGACTATTTAGATGTTCAGTCGACCTGTGGCCTAAAATGTTTAATAGATTTGTATCCAAATTGAGGGATGAATTTAATAGACAAATTTATAGTGGTTTTTCTCAGGAAATTTTGATTCAATAATTATTTCTGGAGTTACACCTCTTTTTATGTCCAAAATTCGATTTTTTCGGCCAGTTCAGTTGCTGTATGGCCTACAATATTGAACCCATTTGTCTAAAAATTTTAAGATAGATTGAATAATTGAAGCTCAAGTGTAATTTTTCAGGAAATTTTGATTCATTGATCATTTATTGAGTTATTTTACTTTTCATGCCTGAAATTCCACTTTTAAGCAATTCAGTAGACCTGTTGCCTACAATATTGAATAGACTTATCTAAAATTTGAAGGGTAAATTCATTAGATGAAGCTTCATGTCTGTTTCCTGGAAAACTTCCAATAAATGTTTATTTTCCGAGTTATTCTCATTTTTATGCTCAAAATTCGAAAACTTAGCTGTTCAGTCGACCTTTAGCCTACAATATAGAATAGATTTGTCTACAAATTAAGGGATTATTTCATTAGATAAATCTCCAGCGGTTTTTCTCAGGAAATTTTGATTCAATAATTATTTATAGAGTTATGTCTCTTTTCATGTTTAAAATTAGAATTTTTAAACCAGTTCAGTCGATATATACCCTGCAATATTCAACCCATTCACACAAAAGTTTCAAAATAGATTGACTAGATGAAGCTCTAGTGTCACTTTTTAGTAAATTTTGATTCATTGATTATTTCTTGAGTTATTTCACTTTTCATGCCTAAAATTCAACCTTTTAGCAGTTGAGTCGACCTGTAGCCTACAATATCAAAAAAATTCTTCTAAAAATTTTATGATAAATTGACTAGATATAACTCCAGTGCCCACTCTCAGTAAAGTTTTATTTACTACTTGTTTCTAGTGTTATTTTAATTTTTATAACCTAAATTTTATTTTTTAGTATTTTAGTCAAAATGTAGCCTACAATATTCAACCGATTTGTCTGAAAATTTTGATATAAATTGCCCATACAAAGCCGCAGGGCCACTTTGGAGGAAAATTTGAATCATAAATTATTTCTAGAGTTATTTTACTTCTTATGCCCAAAATTTGACTTTTTAGGAGTTCCGTGAATCTGTCACCTACAATGTTCAACCGCTTTTTTCTTAATTTTAGGGATAAATTGACTAGATAAAGCTCCAGTTCCATTTTTATAGAAAATTTTGATACAATCAATATTTCTAGAGTTATTTCACATATCAAGCGTAAAATTTGATTTTTTAGCAGTTCAGATGACCTGTAGCCTACAATATTCAACCGATTTGGCTAAAAATTTCAGGATAAATTGACCAGATAAAGTTTCAGTGCTAGTTTTGAGAAAATTTTGATTCATTAATTATTTCTAGGGTTATTTCACTTTCTATGCCTGAAATTCGATTTTTTAGCAGTTCAGTCAGTCTGTAGCTAACAATATTTAAGCGATTTGTCCAAAAATTTCAAGGTGAATTGACTAGATGACGCTCCATTTACATTTTTTAGGAAATTTAGATTAATTTATTATATCTGAGGTTATTTCACTTTTTATGTCCAAAATTCGATTTTTCAGCAGTTGAGTTAACCAGTAGACTACAATATTCAACCGATTTGTCCAAAAATTTTAAGACAAATAACCAAGATGAACATCCGGTGCCACTTTTCAGGAATTTTTAATTCATTGATAATTTCTAGGGTTATTTCACTTTTTATGCCTAAAATTCGATTTTTTGGTAGTTCAATTGATCGGTGGCCTACACTATTTAATCTATTGTTATGAAATTTTTACCATAAATTGAATATATAAAGCTTTAGAGCAACTTTTCGGGGAAAGTTTGATTCATCAATTATTTCTAAAGTTATTTTACTTTTTGTAACCGAAATTCGATTTTTCAGCAGCTTTTAGGAAAATTTTGTATTAATAATTATTTCGAAAGTTATTTCGCTTTCTATGCCAAAAAAATTATATTTTTCAGCAGTTCAGTTGACCTGTAGCCTACAATATTTAAAAGATTTCTCCTCAAATTTGAGGATAAACTGACTGAATGTAATTACAGTACCCCTTCTCAGAAAATTTCGATCAACTCATTATTTCTAGAGTTATTACGCTTTTTATGTCAAAATTCGATTTTTTAGGAGTTCAGTCAAAATATAGCCTACAATATTCAAACAATTCATCTAAAAATTTAAGGATAGATCGACTAGACAAAGCTCCAGTGCCATTTTTGTTAGAAAATTTTTATTTTCAATTATTTATAAAGTTATTTCACTTTTTGTGCCCAAAATTCGACTTTGCAACAGTTCATTCGATCTCTAACCTACAATATTTGAAAGATTTTTCTAAAAATGTTAGGACGAATTGACTACATGAAGCTCCAGTGCCATTTTTTTGGGAAATTTTGATTCATTAATTATTTATGAAGTTATTTCACTTTTCATGCTCAAAATTAGATTTTTCAGCCGTTCAGTCTTCTTGGTGACTAATTCACCTTTTTGGTTGAAAAATCATATATTTTGTCAAAAATTAATTTTTTTGGTAGAAAATTAATCTTCTTGATTAAAAATTAATTTTTTTCGCTTGACATTTTTTTTTATTGAAAATTAATTTTTTTAACTGATAATTTAACCGTTTCATGCTTGATTGAACATCAATTTTCTCTAGATGAAAATTCAACTATGAGTTTGAAAATTCTAACAAAAATTAATATGTTTGGTTGAAAATTCATGTATTTTGTTAAAAATTATTCTTTTTTGGTAGAAAATTAATCTTTTTAGATGAAATTTCATTCTTTTGGTTGAAAATTAGTTATTTTAATTTAAAAATTAATTTTTTAAACTAAAATTTAAGCTTTCCATTTTTCGTAAAAAAAAATTTTATAGATATTTATTTTTGTTTTGTTTTGTTGAAAATTCATTTGTTTGGTTGAAAATCCAATTATTTCGTTGAAAATCAATTTTATTTGGTAAAAAATTATGTCACTAACTTAAAATTAAACTATTCTATTTTTTGTTGAAAATTTATCTTTTTTAGTTGAAACTTCATCTATTTTGTTGGAAATTTGTCTTTTTTGGTAGAAAATTCATCTTCTGGGTTGAAAATTCAACCATTTGGTTAAAAATTAATTTTTTCTTGTCGAAGAAGCATCATTTTAGTTAAAAGTTCATTTATTTGGTTAAAAATTTGATAAATTTTGTTCAAAATTATTATATTTATTTTATATTAAGTTTTTTACTAAAAAATGCAGCTATTCCATTTTTGCTAGAAAATTGATTTTTTTTTTAGTTGAAAATTTACTTACTTTGTTGAAACTCGTATTTTTGGTTGATTTAACGGTTTTTTATTGAAAATTAAAATATTTTTTGGTGGAAATATCAAGTATCACACTTTTTGTTTATAATTCATCTCACTGACATCTCTTTGATTAAAAATTGAACTATTTTGTTG
>JAABKJ010014206.1:0-10153 GCA_011634705.1 Andricus grossulariae
TAATAAATTTAGTATACATATAACTTCATAAAAGAAATGTAGTATACGTAAGTATACTAAAATTACAAAGTGTAATGAATTTAGGAAACATATAGGAAATCTAATATGCATTTGTATACTAAAATTGCAAACATTTCTAACAGTGTATATTATGGCATCTTTAGATGTTACATGATTATTCTCGAATAGTACTTCTGAAATGGTATTCAAAAGTATTGATGACAGATGGTGTTTCATTGATACCATTAGAAGAATTCAAAAAAGGCATTTAGATCTTTTAGATTCTACAAATATTTATATTTGATGATATATAAACAATCTTTTGGAACTCCTGTGGGATCACCTATTTCTGTCATATCTGAATGTTGATGACTCGTTTTTAATTATACCAAGTGATAAACTCCATTTTACTTGCAATTTTCAACTCTTATCATTCTATCCTGACATTTACTTTTAAGACATAATTCTATAAATTTTTTAAACCTTGAAGTAATTAGAGATTCAAAAAATAGTATCATCACAAATTATATTATTGAATAATATTCTGCAGCGCTAATATATTCTAGTAAATTAATAATTATCACATTCTGCATAATAATGAGATAAAATTAGCGACTTGTCCTATTCGCAACTTAGTCGATCGCACTTGTGATATAAAACCTGTGGCATTCGTTGATAATGAAGATTTAATTACCTCGTCATAATGAGATTTCGATTATCGCTTATCCTATCACACAACAAAATTTCAATTCCCAGATTGCATTGTGCGGCATATTAAAAAGGAAAGGGGATTTACATCGCAAACGAGATTTCTATCAACTGTCAGATCAAATGATTACTCATTAAAAAGACTATTGCATATAAATTTATTATGCGATCTTTCTTGGATTTATTACAGCATGACATTGTAAGACACTCACAGTACACTTTTATTTTCATATAATTTGAGTTCAGTAAAAAAATAGTCATTCTGATCCCTATTTCTAATTAATGTATACTAATATAATAATTTTAATTCAATTACACTTTTATTTATAATGAAATGTATTCTGTAGTGATAATTTGTAATTCAGATGGCTATCAATTTTTGTTTACATCTAATCACTGTATTCTGAATTTTTTTACCATAATTTAAATTTCTGATTGTAGATTCTAATTAACTAATTTCTTAATCATTGACAACTTTTAATTAGTATTATGTACTGGCTTTCAATTCCAGTTTCGTTCTGACGGATCGGGTTACATTCACTAACAAACATTATTTTATTTCTATTTCATTCATATTTTTTATTATGTTATATATATTATATCATATGATCATAATTTTAATAATATTACTATTGATGATAAATATATATTCATATTTGTTTTTGTATTTGAAGTTGTGTTTGGGATTGTGTTTGTGTTTGTATTTCTGTTTGTGTTTCTTTTTGTGTTTATGTTTTTGTTTTTATTTGTGTTGCTGTTTGTGTTGTTGTTTTTGTTGTTGTTTATGTTGTTGTTTGAGTAGTAGATGTGTAGTCTAGATTTTCCGGACTATGACTGAACATTTAACTATTCCGTTTTCGGTTTAAAATTGATATTTTTTAGTTAAAGATTGAAATATTTGATTCCATTTTTTTCTCTATTTGGAAATTAAACATGCATCTTTTTGATTGAAAATTCGACTACTTAGTTTAAATTTGAGCGCTTTTGTTAAAGATATATTTTTTTAGTTGAAAATTAATTTCTTTGATAGCAAATTTTTTTGTTTGAATCAACTGTTTGATTTGAAAATTTATCCTTTTCAAACTCTTTTTAAAAATTTTACAATTTGGTTGATAATTTAACTACTAAAAAGTTCAACGAATATGCGAAAAGTTAATTTTTTTGTTACGAATTTAACTTTCTTACAAATAAAAATCAACTCTTCCATTTCTGGTTCAAAATACATATTTCTTAGTAGAATATTCAAATATTTGTTGAAATTGTTTTTATTCAGTTGAAAATTCATATATATTTTGCAAATTTGTATTTTTTTGGTAAAAAATCAATCTTCTATGTTGAACATTCATATTTTTGGTTAAAAATTCAACTAGTTGGTTGAAAATTCATCTCTTTGGTTAAAAATTGGAATATTTTTTGGAAACCCGTTTTTTTGTTTTGTTTTGCATTTAACTGAAAATTTAATTATTCAGCTTTTGGCTGAAATTTCTATCTTTTTTTGGTTGAAAATTCAACTATTTCGTTCGAAAATTTATCATTTTTATATAAGAATATTCATCTCTGTAGTTGAAAATTGAACTACTTTGTTGAAAATTATTATTTTTTTGAAGTCAAGAAACATTACTTTTTCACTAAAAATTTTATTATTCCATTTTTGGTTGTAAATGTATCTTTTTGGCTGAAAATTATATTTTTTGGTTTGAAAATTTATGTTTTAAATCAAGATTCAACTAATCGCTATAAAATTCATGTTTTTACTGAAAAGGCATTCTTCATGATGAAAATTAATCTTCTTGTTTCAAAATTCAACTTTTTTAGTTGCAAATATAACGAATTGGTTGAAAATTGGTTTTCTTTTTGTTGAAAATTAATTTTTGTTACATACATTTGAACTGTCGCATTTAGGTTTAAAGTGTTTTTTTTTCTTATTACAAAATTCATCTTTTTTAGTTGTAAACTTAACGAATTGGTAAAAAATTTGTTCTGTTTTTTTAGTTAAAAATGTATTTCTTACCTTAATTTTAACTATTCCATTTTAGGTTCAAAATGTATATTTTCCAGATAACCATTCAACTATTTTTTTAATTTTTTTCAAGTTGAAAATTTATATATTTTGTTGAAAATTCTTTTTTTTTTAGTTGAAAATTTAATTATTTCATTTTTGGTAAAAAATCTATCTTTATTCGTTGAAAATTCAACTGTTTGGTTTGAAATTTTCTTTCTATATGGAAATTTATATCTTTGAACTACTTAGTTTAAAGTTCAGCTCTTTTCTTAAAAATTAATTTTTTTAGTTGAAAATTCATAATTTTATTTGAAAATTCATTTCTTTGTTAGCAAATTTTTTTTGTAGAAAAATCAATTTTTTGGTTTGAAAATTTATCTTCTTTGAAGTCTTGTTGAAAAATTAACAATTCGGTTGATAATTTATCTACTGAAAAGTTGAACTACTATGAAAAAATTAATTTTTTTGTTTGTTAAAAATGTAACTATTTTTTAAAACAAAAATCCTCATATTTTTTGAAAATTCGTCTATTTTTGGTAGAAAATTAATCTTCTATGTTAAACATTTATCTTTTTGGTTAAAAATTTAAGTACTTGGTTGGAAATTCATCTCCTTGGTTAAAAATTGAAATATTTTGTTGGAAACTCGTTTTTTTTTTGTTTTGCATTACCCTAAAAATTTAATTATTCTGCTTTTGGTTGAAATTTATATCCTTTTTGGTTGAAAATTGAACTCTTTGGTTTTAAAATTTTATCTTTTTCAGATGAAGATTCAACTATTTGATTCAAAATTCGTATATTTTTTCAAAAAACTTGTCATTATTGGTAGAAAATCAATCTTTTTGTTTCAATACTCATCTTTTTAAGTGGGAAATTGAACGAATTGGTTGAACTTCTTTAATAAAAATTAATTAGTTTCGTTGCTTGTTCATCATTTTAGTTAAAAATGTAACTATTTGGTTAAAAATGGCTTTCTTTCCTAAAAAATATTTCTTTTTTTTTTTTAAATTCAACTATTCCATTTTTGTTTTAAAAAATTAATAGGAAAATTAGAATTTCTCTTCCAAAGCTGAAATTCAAAATTTTCGAAAACATTGTTTTTTGTCGAAATTTTATGTCGGTCAGAACTAACGAAAGTAATTTTTCCTTTTTTTTTTGCAAAACAAACTAACAAAAAGTTACATTTTGAGTTGATAACGACAACTAGAATTTCTTTTAGGAATAGAAACTTACCAATTACTGATCAGTTTACATATTGTAAATCTATAAACAGAGAAATTGCAAAATGATAAATATATATTAGTTTTTGTATTTGTATTCGTATTTGTATTTGTATTTGTATTTGTTTTTGTATTTGTATTTGTATTTGTGTTTGTATTGTCTTTGTTTCTGTTTGTGTTTCTGTTTGTATTTCTGCTTGTGTTTGTGTTTCTTTTTGTGTTTCTGTTTGTGTTTCTGTTTGTGTTTCTGTTTCTGTTTGGGTTTCTGTTTGTGTTCCTGTTTGTGTTTCTGTTTGTATTTCTTTTTGTGTTTGTGTTTCTTTGTGTTTCTGTTGGTGTCTCTGTTTCTGTTTGTCTTTCTCTTCATGTTTCTGTTTATGTTTTGTATTTTGTTTGGGTTCTGTTTGTGTTTCTGTTTGTGTTTTTGTTTGGGTTTCTGTTTTTTCTACTGTTTGTGTTTCTGTTTGTGTTTCTGTTTGTATTTCTGCTTGTGTTTCTTTTTGTGTTTCTGGCTGTGTTTCTGTTTCTTTTTGTGTTTCTGTTTGTGCTTCTGTTTGTGTTTTTGTTACTGTTTGTGTTTCTGTTTGTGTTTCTGTTTCTGTTTGGGATTCTGTTTGTGTTTCTTTTTGTGTTTCTGTTTGTGTTACTGTTTCTGTTTCTGTTTGTATTTTTTGTGTGTTTCTTTTTGTGTTTCTGTCTGTTTTTCTGTTTGTGTTTCTGTTTGTGTTTGGGTTTCTGTTTGGGTTTCTGTTTTTGTTCCTGTTTGTGTTTCTGCTTCTGTTTGGGTTTCTGTTTGTGTTTCTTTTTGTGTTTCTGTTTGTGTTACTATTACTGTTTGTGTTTCTGTTTCTGTTTGTGTTTCTGTTTCTATTTGGGTTTCTGTTTGTATTTCGGTTTGTGTTTCCATTTGTGTTTCTGTTTGGCTTTCTATTCGTGATTCTGTTCGTGATTCTGTTTGTGTTTGTGTTCCTGTTTGTGCTTCTGTTCATGTTCGTGTTTGTCTTTGTCTTTATGTTTGTGCTTGTGTTTATATTTATATATAAAATTATAATATTATTCGCTACCGGTAGGTCGTGGAAGGGTAGGGGGTCCATTTTCAAAAATCCATAGTCCATAAAATCAGAAGGCGCCACCCATGGACAACCGTAAGAAAGAAGGAAAAAAGTGAGGAAGAGCCGTCGGATGAGAGCTGAGGGTTGGACCTTTCTTGGGCGGTTTGTTACATGCGGCTCTTCTTCCTTTGCAAAAAATGCACCACTTTAGGGGATCCGGCGCCAAGGGTTGGAAAGACAATGCGACCAGTCAAAGGCGACTTCACGCTTTTTAGAAAATTGGTAAAATGCACTTTTCTCGAAGACAGGTGAAAAAAAAGGGAGAAAGTGGGACGAGTCTGGCGACACGTTCAAAGGGACCGATTTCGGCTTCTTTTTTTAGAAAATAGGGTGTTTAGTTAAATTATAGACCACAGGGTCAACACTGTACAGATAAAAACTTTTAGCAATTCAAAAGAAAGGAAAATTATTCTGAAGATCCTAATTGTCTTATTGTTTTGTTTATTGTAGTTAGCAAATTTTGTTTTTGAATAATTAATTTTAATTAATGAAATGGGTGAAATGAAATATGCTCTGGCAGGTGTAGGTCTAATGGATGATTGAGCAAAAAAACGAAGAAAACAAATTGATTAATTGAATTCGATCAATTTTGTATAACTAAGAAAAGGGACAACTATAGAATCCAGAAAAATTTAATTCCCATAACTGGAAAATTCCCAAACACTAAGATTTCCGAATAATACAATTTACAAATAATAATATTCTCGCATTTTAAAATTTCCAAATAATACAATTCCCGAATTAGAAAGTTGCCAAATAATAATATTCCGGAATTCTGAAATTCTCGTATTATAAAATTCCCGAATAATCAAAGTCCGTAATTTGGAAATTCCCAAAAAATAAAATTTCCGAATAATAAAATTTTTGAATACAAAAATTCCCGAATTGGAAACGTCACGAATAATAAAATTCCCGGGGACGACTGAAAATCCCAGAAAATAAAATTCCCAAATACTAAAATTCCCGAATTTGAGAAATTCCAAAATAATAATATTCTCGAATTTTTAAATTCCCGAATCATGAAATTCCCGAATAATCAGATTCCCGGACGACCGAAAATGCGGAAAAATAAAATTCCTAAATAATAACATTTCCAAATAATAAAATTCCCAAATAATAAAATTTCTAAATAATAAAATTCCCAAATAATAAAATTTCTAGATAATAATATTCTCGAATTCTAAAATTCTCGAGTCATAAAATTCCCGAACAATCAAATTCCGTAACTGGAAAATTCCCAAATACTAAAATTTCAGAATAATAAAATTCCCGAATAATACAATTTCCGAATAATGAAATTTCCAAATAATAATATTCTCGAATTTTAAAATTCCCAAATTATAAAATTCTCGAATAATAAAATTCCTTAATTGGAAAATTCCCGAATAATAAAAGTTTCCAATAATCAAATTCTCGTATGATAAAATTAACCATTAGCAAAATTTCCTAATTATAATATTCCCGAATAATAAAATTCCTGTGGATGACTGAAAATGCCGAAAAATAATATTCTCCAATAATGAAATTCCCGAATTCTAAAATTCCCGAATCATAAAATTATCGGATAATAAAATTTCCTAATTGGAAAATTCCCGAATAATAAAACTTCCGAAAAACCAAATTCCCATATAATAAAATTTCCGAATAACAAAATTTCCTAATTAAAAAATTCCCGAATAATAAAATTCCCGTGGACGACTGAAAATGCCGAAAAATAAAATTCTCTAATAATGAAATTTCCGAATAATAAAATTCCCGAATCAGAGAACTCCCAAATAATAATAGCCTCGAATTATAAAAATTTCCTAATAATGAAATTCGCGAACAATAAAATTTCCGATTAACAAAATTTCCGAATTATAATATTCCCGAATAATAAAAATTCCCAAATCGGATAATTCACGAATAATAAAATTCCCGGGAATGACTGAAAATCCCGACAAATAAAATTCCCAAATAAGAAAATTCCCGAATTAGAAAGTTCCCAAATAATAATATTCCGGAATTGCAAAATTCTTAAATCATGGAATTCCTGAATAATCAAATTCCGTAATTGGGAAATTCCCAAATAATAAAATTTCCGAATAATAAAATTCCCGAATAATACAATTTTCGAATGAAAAAATTTCCGAATGATAAACTTTCCGAATAACAAAATTCCCGAATTGAAACATTCCCGAATAATAAAATTCCCGAATTGGAAACTTCCCGAATAATAAAATTCCCGGGGACGACTGAAAATCCCGAAAAATGAAATTCCCAAATATACTAAAATTCCCAAATTTGAAAATCCCCAAACAATAATATTCTCGAATTTTTAAATTCCCGAATTATAAAATTCTCGAATAATAAAATTCCTTAATTGGAAGATTCCCGAATAATCAAATTCCCATATAATAACATTTCTGAATTTAAAAAATCCTTAATTATAATATTTCCGAATAATAGAATTCCGGTGGACGACTGAAAATGCCGAAAAATAAAATTTTCTAATAATGAAATTTCTGAATAATAAAATTTCTGAATAAAAAAATTGCCGAATCATAATATTCCCGAATAATAAAAATTCTCGAATTATAAAATTCTGGAATCATAAAATTCTCGATTAATCAAATTACGTAATTAGAAAATTACCAAATAATAAACTTTCCGAATAATAAAATTTCCGAATAACAAAATTTTCGAATTATAATATTCCTGAATAACAAAATTCCCGAATTGGAATCTTCCTGAATAATAAAATTCCCAGGGACGATTGTAAATCCCGGGAAATAAAATTCCCAAATACTAAAATTCCCGAATTGGGAAATTCCAAAATAATAATGTTCACGAATTTTAAAATTCCAGAATCATAAAATTCTCGACAATTAAAAATCCTTAATTGGAAAATTCCCGAATAATAAAAGTTTCGAATAATCAAATTCTCGTATAATAAAATTTCCGAATAACGAAATTCCCGAACTATAATATTCCCGAATAATAAAATTCCCGGGGACGACTGGAAATCCCGGAAAATAAAATTCCCAAATACTAAAATTCCCGCACTGGAAAATTCACAAATAATAATATTCTCCAATTTTAAAATTCCCGAATCATAAAATTCTCGAATAATCAAATTACGTGATTAGAAAATTATCAAATAATAAAATTTCCGAATAATAAAATTCCCAAATAATAATATTCTCAAATTTTAAAATTCCCGAATTATAAAATTCTCGAATATTAAGATTCTTCAATTGGAAAATTCCCGACTAATAAAACTTTCCGATAATAAAATTCCCGTATAATAAAATTTCCGAATAACAAAATTCCCTACTTATAATATTCCCGAATAATAAAATTCCCGTGGACGATTGAAAATGAAAAATTAAATTCTCTAATAATGAAATTTCCGAATAATAAAATTCCCGAATGAGCCCATTCCCAAATAATAATATTTACGAATTATGAAATTTCCGAATAATGAAATTCCCGAACAATAAAATTTCAGAATAACGAAATTCCCGAATCATAATATTCCCGAATAATAAAAATTCCCGATTAATAAGATTCCCGGAGATGACTGAAAATCCCGAAAAATGAAATGCCTAAATCATGAAATTCCCGAATAATGAAATTTCTGAATAATAAAGTTCCCGAATTGGAAAATTCCCAAATAATAATCTTCTCAAATTTTTAAATTTCCGAACCATAAAATTCCCGAATTTGGAAGTTAAATTTCGTTTTATAAATACATATGATTAATATATTAAAAATACAAAAATCAAATATTTTTATAAAAAAAAGTTTTTGATGTCTAAAGTTTTTAAAATAATTGATTGAATTTAAAATAACAATAATTGAATGAAAAATTATCCACAAATATATTTCTTTCAATTATTGTTACTTTAAATTGAAAAAATAATTTTTAAGTGTTGAAATTCGGGAATTTTCTAGTTTGGATATTTTATAATTCTGCAATTTTCTGTCAGGAATTTTATTATTGGGGAATTTTGAATTTTTATAATATTATAAAATGTCGAAAATTTCATTATTCAGGACTTTTTCAAATCGGTAATATCATAAACTGTTCGAGAATCTTATTATTTGGGAATTTTATAATTCGTGAATTTTATTATTCGGGAATTTTATGATTCGGATATTTTATTAGTTGAGAATTTTATTATGTGGGAATTTTCAAATACGATAATACTATAAACTGTCGGAAATTTTATTTACCAGGAATTTATAAATTCGGGAATTTTATAATTCGTGAATCTCATTCTCCGGGATTTTTTTTAATTTAGGAATTTTATTATTCGGAAATTTTATACTTTGGTAATTTTATTATACTGGAATTTTCAAATTCAATGATATAAGCTGTCGGGAATTTCGCAAAACGTTAGTTTTATAAATTGTTCGGAATTTTATTATTTGGGAATTAAATTATGTGGGAATTTGCAAATTCGATAATATTATAAACTGTCGGGAATTTTTCAAATCGGTAATATTATGAACGGGTTTGGAATTTTATCCTGCGGGAATTTTCCAATTAGCGAATCTTATTATTCGCGAATTTTATAATTCGGGAATTTTATTATTCGGATATTTTATTATTTGAAAATTTTATTATGTGAAAATTTTCAAATTCGATAATATTATAAACTGTCGGGAAATTTATGAATCGGTAATATTATAAACTGTACGGGAACTTTATTATACGGAAATTTTCCAATTCGGGAATTTTATAATTCGTGAATCTCATTATTCGGGAATTTGTTCAATTAGGGAATTTTATCATTCGTGAATTTTATCATGCGGGAATTTTATTATTCGGAAATTTTATCATTCGGGAATTTTATTATTCGGAAATTTTATTATTCGGGAATTTTATTATTAGGAAATTTTATTGTTCGAAAATTTTATCATCCTGGAATTTCATTACGCGGAAATTTTCCAATTCGGGAATTTTATAATTCGTGAATCTCATTATTCGGGAATTTTTTTAATTCAGGAATTTTATCATTCAGAAATTTTATCATGTGGGAATTTTATTATTCGAAAATTTTATCATCATGGAATTTTATTATGTGGGAATTTGCCAATTCGGGAATTTTGTAATTCGTGATTCTC
>JAABKJ010014207.1:0-10151 GCA_011634705.1 Andricus grossulariae
AATCAAAATGAAATAAATCTTGAAGATAGTCATTTTTCCCATATTTTAAAAATGTTTTTATCTGTTCTGAACATATTTTTTAAAATTTTTTGTTGTTTCATAATTGCATGTCCTGCTACGTGAACTTTAGCAACGTGTACAATTCATATCCATAACAAATACATTCGTTGATCTCTTAGTTTTATATTTTCATGCTCTCTTGGGTTAACCTAATTTAAAAAAATATATTTTAGGCGGTTTGAACATTTTTTTGTTTTTGAAAATCTCATCTAAAATGTGGGCGTCCGCATAAAAAGGTCCCTTATAACCTTCATGAAGTTACGTATAGGGGCATATAGCCGGATAAATTCCGGAAATTTGAGGCCCAAAATGAACCTTTTAAGTTGAAAAGCGGGTCATCGGGGCACTTTTCAAGTTAGAACTTCGAAAAACCGTTTTTCGAGAAAAACACATCTAAACTTGGCAAGAACCATAAGCAGACATGTTATATTTTTTCGTCGAACATGAAATATACCTTCTTCCGGTTACTATCTGGATATGAGTATAGTGTCGATTAATTCACTATAGGTCTCATTATCATCCCCCACTAAAACCCAAAAGTAATAATTTTGACCTCACAACTTAGAAAAACGCGAATATCTTCAAAACTAGAACCTGGCCATTAGGACTCTTTTCATGCGGACGCCCACAAATAGTGAACTTTTTTGCAATCACCCTTAAGCGTTTTATATGTTTTGCCACAACAGATATAATATATCTTATTAGATTGTACACTGAGAAAAATGTTTGATTGAATCAAAGAAATTCTTTCTTTGATATAGGGTCAAACAAATATTTGATTTATTAAAAGCAATATTTGTTTGATGCAAATAAACCACTGTATGATTCAAACCAATTTTATTTGCCATAAATCCAAAATTGAAGACAAAGTTTCAAATTTTACCCTTTCTTTTAACGTTTTTTTTTTATATGAAGATTTATCTCAATTAGAGAGATTAAGACAAATTATTTTGGCCATACGTTCAATGAAGATATGTTCAATATATATTGAACGTATGACCAAAATACTTAGTCTTAATCTCTATAAATGAGATAAATCTTCGTCAAATTTTATTTGAATGAAACAAATTCTAGCTTTGATATACGGTCAAGTGATATGCTGCACGTCAAATTTGCAGAAAGTTACATTGCGGCAACAATCACATCAGTGTGGGAAGACACCGATGTGATTGATCACAGACACAATTTATCTCATACCACTAATTTTTTATAATGTTTTGTGGACTTCAAAATTTGCTGAATGAGAGAATGTGCATGTAGATGTAACATGCTGCAAATGTGACATTCTGCAAATGTGACTTGTCGCTTATCACGTGATAAGTGATTAATTAATAAGTTGCGAAAAACTGTTGGGCAAATTTCCTTTATTCTTTAAAAATTAAATTTATTAAAAAATACTCAAAATGTTGAACACAAAGTAGCCGTAATTTTCGAAGATTTTTAAGCCTGTTATAAAAATATATATGAAAAATCAACACCTTTCTTCACAAATTAGGAAAACTACAAGGAACTATTTATTTTCATCGTAAAAACTAGTGATTAGGTATAGTTCGTTTTTTGTCCAAAATCATGAAAAATCAGCGTGACTTTCATTTTTGGTCGATTCGTTCGAAAAATAATGATTTTACCAAAAAATGTTATGAAACAAAAAAGTTGTATTTTTGTGAACTACACCATTTATCTGTATAATATTTTTATATAAAAGCAATATTTTTAAAAATAAATCATGAAAGCCGTGAAAATATAGTACGTTTCAAAAATTCACTGTTCCTCAGAAGTGAAAATGCACAGAAAAGCTTCTAAGCCTTTCTTGTACAAGGTTGAATATAAAAATTTACACACGATATTCACATATAAATTTTAATGTTAATTTTTTCGTCCACTGGTCTAAAATTATATATTGTGTTTCGAGGGGGCAAAATAGCTTTACGCCCTTGATACGCACCATACTTTTTGTCCCCCTCTCTGAAAACAAGCATTTGAAGCAAATAGAGGATGTTTGGTGTACTTGACAATTTAAGATTACAGGTGAAATACGGCCAGATTACGAATAGCCATCGATATGGGTGATCAGGATCATCATTCTTGTACGTACCATTGTACCGAACACAAGGCATATATATATACAATTAAGTATGCTGTGAAATTCCCTGTGTTATTTCTCTCAATTTATTGCCTTTACCGATCAATGCACTTTTGCATCTATTTTAAATGTTCAAAAAAGAAAATAACTCACAATTTGCATAAAAAATTTCTAAAAAATATATTTCATATCTAGTAAAAATTTTAATTGAAAATTTTCAATCTATCAGGAAAATATTTTTTTTCTTCTATTTTTTTGAAATTTTCAAATTGGTGAAAAGTATATAACTTTTTGAATTTTAATCGAAATGAAAAATTTCATTGGGATAATTTCCAATACCCTCTCTTATCTAAAAGAAATTTGGACAAAAATTTTTGAAACTTGAAAAATTTTTTTTTCTCAAATTTTATAAATGCTTCAAAATTTTTATTTTGTTTGGAAATATCTGGTTAAAGAACTTAACCTTCATTTCAGGACCCTTAAAAAGTTTATCAAAGGCTGACTCGATTCGACAAATCCTTCAAAAGTTAGCGTGGCTACAACATTCAGGTAACCATACATACAGACAGATATACAGTCACAATTTTAACCTTGTAATACTTTTTTCAATCATATTTATATATTTAAAGTTTTATCAGACGTGGTGAACCACCTATGCACTATAATTGCATTAAAAATCAACTTTAACAAGACTTCTCATGGTGCCTTGTGCTTCTCCGAAATGCATTAGACTTCTGCTAAACATCACTGCGCATGCGCGACACTTCATGTAGGAGCAAGTCACATTTTTGGATTGACTCCTTTTGAGAATTCAGTTTCTTATAACACTAAAAAAGCGAATTAGATCAAACGCTTTCAGAAGAACATAAATTAGTTTTTTTTTAATTTTTTAAGCTAAATACTCGATTTCGAAAATTTGTGGATTGCCCCCTTATGCACCTTCACCTCTGAATTATTTTCAATCTAAATTTTTAAGACGTAAAATACAAAGTATAATTGCTAAGCAAAGATTCAACATCATAAGTAATATTTTTAATAAAAATGTAAGCACAAATCCTTTATTCTGAAGAACGTTGATGGAAATATTGACTTGAGGGGAAAAACGGTGAAACGAGCTGTAAAATTGTAACAGTGTAACAATTTCGGTGCTCCTTTTCTGAGCAATGTCTAGCTCCTTGAAATCCATAGTTTAGTTCTAAGATGCGAGAGAAATTAATGTTGGATTACGATTAAGTGAAAAGAGACGCTATTTTGCAATTATTTGAGCCAATTTCATGAACAAATTCACAGTTTGACTAGTTTTCAATCATTGGCCTCAATTTTTTACAAAACCAGTTAAAACAGTGTTGCAAATGCAAAAGAATTGGTTGTTTAGACATTTTTCTTCGTAGTGGAAAGTCATTTGAAAAAATATTTTTAGTTGATTCCGTGAACAAAAATTAAGGTCCTTCATTGGAATGTGATCAGACTGTAAATTTGTTTACGAAACTTGTTTAAATAATTTCTAAATAGAATCTCTTTTCAATTAATCATAATCTAAGATTAATTTCTCTCACACCTTATCAGTTTAAAGGAACAGTTATGAATGCCATATTTTGTACATAATAATAAATATAGGCAAATTTCTTGGAAAAGATTGATGATGCAACATCATATACCTAAAAACAAACGAGATGAAGGGTCATTTATACTTCGACAGCAATGCCCAAAGATATGCAGGAGAAATCATAGGAGATGACAGAACTGAGGGAAGAAAATAAGCAAGAGATTAGGCTTCTAATAGGAGGAGATTTTAATGCGTGAACAGGAGATAGAGGAGGAAGGGAATGGGGTGGAGAGCGAGGAAGGAAATCCAAAGACAAGATACTGAATGGGGAGGGTAAGAAATTGTTTAAGAGCCTGGAGGAAATGGGATGGTTTATACTAAACGGAATTATATAGGGGGATGAAGAAGGAGAATATATACGTTCAGGCGGAAAGAGGGAAAGGTAGTGCACGATGAGGTAAGGGAGAAGGTTAAGAAACTAGAGGTAGGGAATTATATAGATTCGGATCATTTTCCCATAATAGTGACAGTAGAGGGAGAAATGAGTTATAACAATAAGGCTAAAAAGGCAGCAAAAGTAAAAAGAGCATGAAGAGGGGATTGGTCAATGGAAGGTAAAGAACAGTTTGAAGGAAAAGTCAGGAATATCAAAATGGGAGAAGGAAATGTACACGAGAAAATGTAAATAATGATAGAAGAAATAAAAAGAGTATTAGAGTGCACAAGCAAAAAAGAAGTTATTGAAGGAGGGGATAGAAGTGGATGGGATGAGGAATGTAAACGGAAGAAGAAGGAAGTGAGAAGGGAATCAAGAAAATTGAGAAAGGGGAAAAGTAGTGGAGAAGAATATAGGAGAAAAAAAAGGAGTATACTGAGTTGTGTAATTAAAAAAAAGAGGAGGAAAATAAATGGTTTGAAGAAGAAGCGGGGAAGGTTAGGACGGAAGAAGAGGTTTGGAAGGTAGTAAATAGAGAGAGAAAAAGAAGAAAAAGAGTAAACCAGGATATTGAGATGGTATAATGGAAAAAATATTCTTTGAATTACTAGGAGGGGTAGAGAGGAAAGTTAGGAAAGTTAGGAAAGGAGGAAAAGATGGTAGGAAAGCAGCTGAGGAGGAGGTCATTACAAGGGAGAAAATAGTCAAGGTATTAGGGACGATGAAATATGGAAAGGCTCCTGGTATAGATGAGATTCCAAATGAAGTCTGGAAATATGGGGGGCGGCAGAATGAAAGGAATGGGCATGGATAATGTGCAATAGGGTATGGAGAGGAGAGGGGTGGCCAGAGCTATGGAAAAAAGGAATAGTGATACCAATAGTCAAGAAAGGGAAAGGGGAAGAGGTTAAGGATTATGGAGGAGTGACACTAATGCCAACAGTGTATAAAAGTATATGAAACAGATATGGGGAATAGGAAAAAGAAGGTTAAAAAAATTGGAGAAGGAGAATGTGGTTATTTGATACGCTGGTATGGCCGGTATTAGGTTATGGAGCAGAGAAATGGGAATGGAAAGAAAGGAAAGAGATTGAGAGTTTACAAGAAAGGTATATAAGGTGGACGCTGGGGAATGATTGAGGAAAAAAATGTAATAAATGGTATAAGATGATAAAAAAGGAAGGAGTACCAAAGTAATTGGAACAGGGATGAGGAGAGAAAAGATGGACCAGAATAACAAGATTTAGATTGGGAACGAGGTCAGGGAAGGTATGTATTGGGAAAAGAAAGAGAACAGGAAGTGCAGAATCTGTGAATGGGAAGAGGAAACATCGGAGCATGTATGGGAAGAATGTAGGAGAGGAATGGAAGATAAAGGAAGCTGGCAAGATAGTGTGGTAAAGATTCTAGTAGAGGAGGGTTTTGGGGGAAGAGTGGATGAAGGAGTTAGAGGAGGCTAGGAGAGCGAATGAGAAAGATTGAAAGAATGAATGCAAAAAATTGGAAAAATGGAGGTACAAGAGAAGTGAAAGAAAAAGGAAACGGAAGACGCTTAACCTAGAAGCATAAAGATTTGTAAGTAATGGTTATGTAATAGCATAAGTAGATTAAGATGAGTTTGCGTTATCGCTTTCTCTCTCTCTCTCTCTCGCACTCTCGCTTTCGATCACTCATACACTCGTTCGCTAACACGTCTCAAATTGCACTATTGTCAAAAATTGAAATAAGGTTCTAGATACAAGATTTTCTGTAAATAAGTGTAAATAACTGTAAATAGTAAGGATAAGATTTTAGAAAATATGTAGACAGAAGTATTGTAAGAAATGGAAGTTATGTAAGCCCTTAGGGGACTCGTTATGAATAAAGATGAGTAATTTTTACATCGACAGCAATACTCGAAGATGGCTGGGCAATGTCAACAAATACCGGCCAAGTTTCGAAGTAGAGTAAAATCTACAGTCTCTAATAGAAAGTGCCCGGCATTTGTCGACAATGACCACTGACACCGGGCATTGTCGCCATTGACCGACCATTCTCAAACATTGGCTTATTTCGGGCATTAGCCTTAACACATACACCTACACACACGGGCACGCATATATATATATATATTTCATTTATTAATCATGACAGCTAAGCTTTTATGTTGACTATGTGATCTGTCTATTAGAGGTTTTGATTTTGCATAATGCACTACGACAATATTAATGAAATTCCAAAGTCAAAAAATATAATTTTAACAAAATAACAGTTCTATAAAAAATGCAAAATGAAAGTTTGTAATAAAAAATTTTCTTCGTTACAGTTTAAATCTGAGTAATCAAGATGATAATGCCAGCCAGTAGTCCCATTTTTATATACACGTTCAGAATAATTTATATGAATATTTATAATAATTACTAGACGCAATCAATTCAAATTGGTTTACCGAAGTTTCCTGCACTTTCCACGGTGAAGTAGTAGTTATCCAAATTTACACCACGTTCTCAACTTAGGAACATTTACACACGTATAGGCACACTAATTATACGCTCCTCAAATGCGTTTCACTAGGCTTCGTAAACTGTGTGAGACCAAAACTGCCAGCCCCGGTCGACGACTTTTTCCCTAATAACTTATTGATAGAGGTGAAAACATCTCGGAAAGACCAAGCCACTGTCTCTGTGGGTAAGCGTCCTCCCCTAATACATGTACTAAAATTAAAGAATGTGTATTTCCCGGAATACGAAATACTTATTTATGCTTCACAAGCATCCGACAAAATTCAGTGATAAAATTCTGTTTAATGAATGATCAAAGGAAATGAACGGAATCTATATCGCACGGAAAAATATGTAGTTCAAAGAAAAAAATACTGTAGAATGAAATCAATGAAACTAAAATATATTTCAGAAAAGTAATTTTTATTTTTGAATCAGCCAACTGTAATCTCGATTCAAGGATTTTAATATATTTCAATTAAATACTGTACGTCTTGAATTTCAGATGTCATCCAAAATTGAAACTTCACGAACAAATTTTGGTTAGTAAGAAATACAGAGAAATTACGTTTTAATCCAAGTTTTCAACAATTTAAAAAGTTTAAAAACTAGTTCTGCTATTTATTACACACAATTCAATGTTAAATAAGCCTTATAATCTGTTAAATTTTTATGTAAACTTTTAAATAAATTATTTTCAAACCTCTGTCAAAGTTAATCCTATCCAACATTCTTAATTAAGTAATATACAATATCTTTGTTTTAACGATTTATATATGTGATTGATTATTAATAATACTTACAATACATTCTGCTGCAACTCCCTGCTTTAATAATTTGACCAATATCGTTGGTTCGGTTCTAATAATATTTTTTGCTAGATCAAGGAAGAATATAACTAATTTAGCTATACTTTTTTCCGTGTAGCATCTTAAATGAATGAACAAAGATTAGGGAAAACAGAGGCATTACCGACACTCTTCTAGTGAACGACACTAAGCAATAGAAATGCTTTTATTAAAATCAAGGGAATTTAAAATAGATACTTGTAAATGCGTAAATATTCTATTATCCAGGTAAGTTGTATTTAAATATTTATTCAATACAAAATTTAATTTAAATTGAATCTAAAGTGAATTTAGATTCATTAAATAATACTTTCCTTTCCAAACATACAGAAGTGCATATTAACGCTGTAAAAATTAGTGATGTCATTAATTTGAAAGTCCTGTGAAGATTAGAAGAAACAGTATTTTTTATTGTGAACAGAAAAAAAATTCCCTCCAAGTTCAAGCCAAATGTATTAATATTAATACGTGCCGCAAAGGTCCGGAAACGCCAATAAGGTTAACATGAAAAAATGTTTGTTTATCGAAAAATGAGATTCACATTGCTTGCCCCACATTTCTTATTTAAATAAGCTTGCGGAAAATTATTAGAATTTTTTGGAGAGTCTTTAGTGAATAATTTCCGCTAGTCTACTTTGAATTTTGATGACCTCCGCCTCTCCTTATCGAACCACAAAAATGAACCAAAACACAGAAATTGACAGTTTTGCGCAAAATTAATGCGTATTAGCTCCATTTTTCCCTTTTTTGATATTAATCATTTTTATTCGACAAGCGAAATGTTTCTAAAAATGTTTAAACTAATTTTCAATTGTTTAAAGAATTTTCATTTGTTTGAATATTTTTCTATCTGCTATCTTATGGAAAGGAACTTTTTTTACGTTCAATCGGATATGTCATTTATAGGTGAACTGATCTTTGTTTACAAAATTTTCCAATTGTTTAAACAATGAAATATTTCTCACTTGTGACTTTTTCTTAAAGAGAGTTAGAAAACTCTAGTTTTTTCAATTTGGTTGCTTTCTAACCGTAAGAGTTGGAGCCCAGAAATCGGTGTTAGTATTTTTGAGGAGCCCAAGAATCAGAAACCCTATAAGCACTGTAAAATTCTGAAAAACATTTTTGTTGATAAAGTCATATCTACTTGGTGTCAAGGGGTGGCTTTTCAACTGTAAGGGTTGGAGCCCAAAAATCGGTGTTGGTATTTTTCAGGAGCCCAAAAATCAGAGACTCTATTTACACTGTAAAATTCTAAAAAACATTATTTTTTGACAAAGTCATATCTTCGTGGTGTCAAGGGGTTGCTTTTCAACTGCAAGGGTTGGAGCCCGAAAATCGGTTTTGGTATTTCAGAGACTCTACTTACACTGTGAAATTCTGAAAAACATAATTTTTTGACAACGTCATATCTACTTGGTGCCAAGGGGTGGCTTTTCAACTGTAAGGGTTGGAGCCCAAAAATCGGTGTTGGTATTTTTCAGGAGCCCAAATATCAGAGACACTATGTACACTGTAAAATTCTGTACAACCTTATTTTTTGACAAAGCGATATCCACTTGGTGTCAAGGGGCTGCTTTTCAACTGTAAGGGTTGGAGCCCAAAAATTAATGCTGGTATCTTGCAGGAGCCCAAAAATCAGAGACTCTATTTACACTGTAAAATTCTGAAAAACATTATTTTTTGACCAAATCATATCTTCGTTGTGTCAAGGGGTTGCTTTTCAACTGAAGGGCTGGAGACCAAAAATCAGTGTTGGTTTTTTTTCAGGAGCCCAAAAATCTGAGACTCTATTTACACTGTAAAATTCTGAAAAACCTTATTTTTTGACAAAGTCATATCTTCGTTGTGTCAAGGGGTTGCTTTTCAGCTGTAAGGGTAAGAGCCAAAAAATCGGTGTTGGTATTGTTCAAGAGACCGAATATCAGGGACTCTATTTACACTGTAAAATTCTGAAGAACATTATTTTTTAACAAAGTCATATCTACTTGGTGCCAAGGGCTGGCTTTTCAACTGTAAGGGTTGGAGCCAAGAAATCGGTGTTGGTATTTTTCAAGACACCAAAAATCAGAGATTCTATTTACACTGTAAAATTCTGAAAAACATTAATTTTGACAGTCATATCTTCGTGGTGTCAAGGGGTTGCTTTGCAACTGTAAGGGCTAGAGCCAAAAAATCAATGTTGGTATTTTTCGAGAGAGAAAAAATCAGAAATTCTATTTACACCGTAAAATTCGCAGAAACATTATTTTTTGACAAAGTTATATCTTCGTGGTGTTAAGAAGTTGCTTTTCCACTGTAAGGGTTGGAGCCAAAAAATCGTTGTTGGTATTTTTCAGGAGCCCAAAAATCAGAGACCCTATTTACACTGTAAATTTCCGAAAAACATTATTTTTTGACAAAGTCATATCTTCGTCGTGTCAAGGCGTTGCTTTTCAACTGCAAGGGTTGGAGCCAAAAAATAGGTGTTGGTATTTTTCAGGAGCTCGAAAATCAGAGACTCTATTTACACTGTAAAATTCTAAAAAGCATTATTTTTTGACAAGCTCATATCTTCGTGGTGTCAAGGGGTTGCTTTTCAACTGCAAGGGTTGAAGCCCAAAAATCAGTGTTGGTATTTTTCGGGAGCCCAAAAATCAGAGACCCTATTTACACTGCAAAATTCTGAAAAACATTATTTTTTGACAAAGTCATATTTACT
>JAABKJ010014208.1:0-10151 GCA_011634705.1 Andricus grossulariae
CTAAGCTTACTTGTGTGTTTGTTCATCGATAATCTATGTGAGCCTTTAAATATCTGCCACGTCTACCAGAACTTCATGATAAAACGATTGATTTTATTACCAGGATAAATACAGTGTTAAGTGTCTTCATTTATTTAAACCTGGCCTATTTTTCGCGGCTAGTGGTTTCAACCACCCAACGACGGGTAACGAATCCTCACCTTCGACGTATCAGCGCTTAGTTCCTACAGACATTAAACGATTGTAGCACTGGGACGTAACATCGCCCGGCTTATTTACAAGCATTTGGCGGCGTGCTACGTCACATCAAGATGGCGAAATGGGCGCGAGAGAAATAGGAATTTTAAATGTGAATATAAAAAAGCTGAGAGTTTTTCTGTATTTCCAATTCTCAAATTCTCAAACTCAGGGTCATGCATTATCTAGATGTACACAATAAGTACATTATATGATGATGTTTACGATTTAATCACGCAAACTTGTATAGTCTCTGCATGTTAAATCTAGAGGAAAAGATTTTAAGTATCATTAACTTTGCATTTATCTACAGAAATAAATTTTACTGCCCTGCATTAGTCATGTTGTGAAACTGTATGATTCTGACGTATTTTGTACAAACAATTCAAATGTTTGAAGAGTTAGAATCTAAAAAAGAAATCTCCTTCTACTCACCAGTTCTATGTATAAAAAAATCAAAATTGTTCTAACTATAATAAGGTAGTTATTAGTACATATAATATATATGGGCCAGCAGACTTAAAAGCATTTATCAGTTACGCATAGGCTGCTGGAGAAATTCCAGAAGAAAGAGATTTTCTACTTAGCAAAAATGAAGTTCTTTTTTGATGCTTTGCTCCTTACTTTCGCAGTGCTCATTCGTAAGTATAATATTTGAATTCATTAAACTATTAAAACTACATCAAAATAATGTAGTGGTCAAAGTAGTTCTCAACTTTTCGCAGTGATTGACTCCACTTGCGGATAAAAATGATCCTTGAAGTTTTCTGCATTCATGGATTTTTTCACAGAATTTAAGTATATAACTAATTGCGCCTAAATTTCTTCCGTAACTTCAATAAGAGGCTTTTTCCGTTTCAAAATAGTGAAAGAGATTTCTTATAAAATAACTTGAATTTTATGAATATTTAACAAAAACTACACATTATTTCGCTTTAGGTCACTTTTTCACCTTCTGAAATAAATTTATATTCCCTTGTTGAAGAGTCATCTTCATCGAAACGTTCATGCGGTCCTTGGGATGAAAGTAAACTACAATTGTCCCCGGGTATAAAACCAATAGAGACGGACTGTGTTTGGCCTAGTGAGATCAATACTGAATCTATTGCAGCTATACCAGCTAAAACATCTGAATCAATTGAAAAATGTAGAAAGGCTGACGAATCTACAAAAACTCAAAATTTAGGATACCAAAAGGTATCGGAGCAGACAAACGATGCTAAACAGGAAAACAAGGCTGAAAAGACGAAAAAAGCCAAATAGGTGAAAATAGCTAAAAAGGCAAAAAAAGCTGAACAGGCGAAAAAAGCTGAACAGGCAAAAAAAAGCGGAACAGGCAAAAAAAGGTGCATAAGTTCCGCATGCTCCGACACTGGCTGGAATCGGAGTATATATCGATTCTAACTCCTAGTTATTTTCTTGAAAGGTTTCATAAAGACGCGGAAACGATAGCCGGTGAACTTCAGTTTGCTGAATTATAGGCCGTACCACCATAGAGCTGGCTTAGCTAAAGAGTGAGAGTTTTTCTTCGAATAGCAATATCAGCGGGGTCTTCAGCAGTAGGAACATAACGCTAGGAGGCGTTTGAAGGATTCCAATGTATTTATAAGGCTCTGTTGGAGACGTAGGTCGGCCAACGAGAGGGATCGTCCGTTGGGATCCAACTCAGAACGTTTTGTGAATCCGACCAAGTCTAAGTGACCGCATAAGAGAGTTCAAGCTCTTTGTGTACAGTCTAGGGATGGTGATGGTTTCAACAGGTGCGACGAGAGTCTTCAAAGTAATGAGTTGTGCATTGCAGGTTCCATGTGAGGACTGCTCTTGGACGTAAACCACGGCAGAGAAGGCATGTTTGCTAGAATATTCAAAGCCATGAATATCTATTTGATTATCAGGATGGTAGTCTATATATCGTAAAAAATTTATTTGTGTTATTTCAGATAGATTAGTCTGAAAAGCTTCCTATAGTTGAAGTAAAATATTTGGAAGCAAAGCCTCTCAACCGATTTGAGCTTTCCAGAAGTCCACTTCTTTAGGTGCATCCCTCCTGACTTTAACAGCTGAATCAGTTGATCTTGAAGTTTGGTAAAAGAATTTTCGTCACTCGCGCCTGACAAGATGTCATCAACATATATATTCTTATAAATGAGATCTGATGCATTAGGGTAACACTTAGCTTCATTCATTGTTAACTTTTGATGTGCCCGAATCGCTAGATACAAAGAGAATGACATTCCGTAGGTTAGCGTGGAAGGTTGATAGTGATTGCTTTCCTTCCCTCCTGGTTTCCGTCAAACAATGCGCTGAAGATCGGCATCTCTATCATCGACTTGAGGTCATTTTGTAATAATAGATTTTTATATAACAGATGATTCAAAGCAAGCCCTGGAGTCGTTATTTGTGATACATTAAAAACAATGTGAAGTTTCGGATCACCATCTGTATTTCACCAAACAGCACGATGAGAAATGTAATATGCAGATCTGGTGCACGGTAATATCTCTAAAGGTAGAATAAAGCGCATGTGCCCAAGCTTTTCATAATCAGATATGAATCCCGTGTATGCTTCGCTCAGCAGAGCGTCCTTCTCTACTCGCTGACACACAGAATTGAGGATTCACTTGGCTCCTTGTAAAGATTCCCGGAGGGTACGAATAGAAGACGGTCGAAGAGCAAGTCGTACAATGTATCAGCCCGAGTTCTCACGTCGGTATCCGTCCATGAAAATTCGCTCACATTCCTGATTCTGAAGTGAAGTTATAGAAAGGATGTTCAATTCCTTTTGTTTCCAGAATCGCTTCAGTTCAGCTAGATTGTCCTTTTGGTAACCACTTATGGTCATTATGGTTATAGAATGGTCTTAGATATCGGGGAGCTTAGACAATTTGGATCTCGAGATCCGTTTCGAAGTCCATTGACAAGAAGTGAGCCGTAAATGTCAGCGCCTAAAAGCACGTCAATGGGTTTGAACACAGTGAATTCTGGATCCGCTTAGATAAGCCCTAGAATGTGCGGTCAATTCTTTTGAATAAGTTCCTGCGGTGGAGTGATCCCACCACGTCTCGAAAAAGTAGAGCGTTGACCTCAACCGGTAACGCCACCTGCAAAGACTCAAGACAGAGAATTATGCGTCTGAAAGCTATCTCGATGAGCTATCTTTACTGTAGGCTGTGAAAGACGAAGTCGGCTCTGGTTTTAATTTGAATTCCGTCTGAGGTTTTTATGGCAACTTGGTCCGTGGCGAGCAGAACCTTTTAGGAAGAATTGGATGAATTTCCAGTTGCAGACGACTTTGGATCTGCCCGTTTACGATCGAAGGAGCTGTAAAGGAAAGTGTGATGACGCTCCTGGCTCTCCGACAACGGAACCTCGAAGAACAAATTTGAATAATATGTTCCGAGGACAGGCAGTGGAAGCACATATGAAGCCGAAAGGCAGTCTCCCGCCACTGGATCAAGTCGAGTGCAGTCTACTGATGACAGTAGCAGGTGGACTGTTAATCCTCGCAGATCACACACCGTCGAGTAACTCACATAGTCAGTAATTTGGACGGCCTTTGAGAGCTTGTGCAATTATTCCAAATGGAAGCGGCGGCACGACTGTCGCGCCTCGGCTTTCGCAACATTTCGTTAACCTTGAGTGCTCAGATCCGCTGTTAAAGAAATGCTTCAATCTCAGAATAGACGCAAACTATATCTGCTTCCCCTAACTGTTTCTCCTAATCTCGACGAGTAACAGGAACCATTACTTTAGCACAACGAGAGAACATACCTACTTTTCTCGTATGATCTCGTCTCGCGCTACGTTAGTATGGGTTATTTCAAACTATTACAGCACACATTCATACTCATTCAGTGTAGAGGTAGCGCTATACAAAATACGTATAATACCACGAATTTGAAGTTTAAACTGTAGGGTCTGAGAGTAACAATGACACGCGTTCAATTTACAAACAAGCTACTGCCTCAAACGCATTGGGACCTTCCTATTTTAGTATTGATTACAAATTTCCGGAGTAATATTACGCTCATTACACTCATTCACTCGCTTGGCCACCTTACTATAAGAGTATGGAGTTTTAGAATGTCCAGTATGAGACCTGCCATACGTTCAACTCTACGCTACTGTACATTAAAAGCATGTCAGCTGTAAAAATTCATGAAGGACAAGTAGGAGCGCAGTGATACTTTTCTGTGGATATTGTTTTGAATTTTTAGTACGAACTTTAAGCGATTAATGCTCGAAATTCATACCGTCTTTCATGGATTTCTCATACATAAAACGTAAGTATGTTCTCTCGGTGTGGCTACGAAAGCGAGTGAGAGATCTCAATTGTCGATCGGGCAACCGATAAGGGCGCTTAAGGATTATCTCCTCCGGGAGAGAGTGTCAAACAGAGTTTGCACCCTTTTTGCACTTTCTTCTATCAAGGCGTTGATAGAGATAGCTTGGAGATGATCTTGGAGTAATGGTCGCCCATTTTCGTAGCGATTTAAGAGGAGGTTCCATTCTGTTGTATCATTGGCCTACATTGTGAAAGTCGCGTCCAAAGCACTTTTAGCTGCAACTTGAACTACTCCTTCTAAGCAGTATAGCTTTTCCATAGAAGTTAGTATGGCATCGTCGTGCACTATGGAACGAAAGAGATCATGAAAATATTTCCAATCTTCTCGTCGCCCTGAGAATGTTGGAAAATTGATTTGGAGCAGATGAGTCTGCGTGTCAAGCAAAACAGCTTCAGAAGCATCGAATTGGTTCTCAGTGAAGTATAGTTCACTGGTGAGGGCATCCTTGCTTACCATCTCGAGGTGATTGGATTGGAACTTTTGAAAGTAGTCATTCAGTAATTGCATCAAGGAATCTTGTCCTGTGAATAAGAAGTCATAGTTTATCAGGTAACTTTGTGAGCAATCAATGTCGATTAGCATTTTTTCAGGTGCTATTCACATAGCACCTGCCCGCGTCCGGTCATTTGCATGGTCTCACATAGCACCTGGTCGCGTCCAGCCAGGACCAGGTGCATGTTAATAAAAGTCATAGTCATGGTGCCCAAGGCCAGTCACATAGCATCTGACGCCCAAGGCCAGATACGTGTCACTCAATATCACCGTCGTGGCACCCCAGGTCAGATACAGGTTGCGTAACGTCACAGTCACGTCACGCAAAGCCAGTTACTTGGCATCTGGCGCCAAAGACCAGATGCATGTTACTTAACGTCACAGTCCAGCAGCCGGTTTGGAACTTAGTCGTACGAAATTCATGTTCCCAAACGGGTCTTTAAAGCATTTTGCTGTAGAGAGAACTATTCCAGAAATAAATAGCCAACAACATGGATAAGTACCGTCATCAATTTCGCTAAATTATACTTCCATTCAAATACCTCATTGATTTTTTAATCCAAGCTTGAGTCCCCGAATCCAGAACACAATTCGTTTTTATTGCACCAAAAAACGGTTTTGGATTCGTTAAAAAATTAGCCTAGATGTAGGCACCCGAACATTCGAGCCCAACGCAACCTATTGTTTAGGACAACCGATAACACCAGAAGACGATCAAATCGGGAAAACTCACTGCCAAAAAATTATAAAACATCGGTATCAAATGCAATATTAGCTCGCTACAAGGCTTCAATATTTTTCATAGAGTTTGAGATAAAACTGAGAATCAAAATCGAGGGAACGCGCCCTCATTCTAACGACATGCCTCATCGTTAGGGTGTCTTAAAAAAAAGCAATGTTCTTTTTTTTATGACGCACCCCCCTAAACTTGTTCTATTTGGTAAAAAAATAGATGCATATTTTTATTTTCTTTTTTAAACAATTTTAAACCGTGGTCCTGGGGCCTTAAAGTGTCCCAAAATGATTAAAATGATTCATTATTGTTAATTTTCGTAAATATAATAATTGTTTGTCAGGGAATGAAACTGTCGGTACCATACGCTGAGGAAAAAAAAGTTGACCCTATTAGACCAAAAATACTACCCCTTATATTAAAAAACTACCCTTCCTAGAGCTTCAAATATTATATTTATTATACCAAAATATTTTTTTAAATTAATAACACTATATAACTACGAGGTTCATAATTCATTTAAGAAATAAACAATCTCTTAATTCTTCTGAAAAACATCGATTTTACAGAAAACATCAAGCTTACAGACGTGAAGTGAGGTTTGTAAGATTTTTCCCTAATTCTGTTTTTTTTTTATCAAATGTGTCTTTCTTTTCGAAGGTTATTTTTATCACATGCAGGAAATTCTGCAATGTGTCCTTCGATTCCCAGATAAAGTGCCTGCAGCTGATTCTCATTTTTAGTCAGCGGCCGGTTGAACCGTTGCATTAAAGCCACGGCTCTTTCTGCAGCGTCTTTGACAATTGTAAATGTACTAACGACGGCGAAAGCCTCAATGTAGTGTTTGTTGATAACCCAGAAAGCAGGATCTGTGTTTAAAAGTGACGAATTCAATTGCATAATGTCGAAAAATCTAAGTGCTTTTGAAGTAACAAAATCTTCAATATCATTCTTCGCAAAATATGTCAGATTTTGACCATAAAGATTTTTCACGGTTTCGTCTGAGCTTTCTCCCGTTTTAATCGCAGAAACCATTGCCCTTTTCTGTTCGAGTGAAATTCTAAAATCAAAGAATGCCATGGACACAAGTTTCTCTGAGAGATACCACAAGTGCCCTTCAAACTTTTCACAAGCGACTTGTGATATTTTGGCATTGACGGACTTGTAACTCACCAATTTTTTAATTAAGTGTAAGTCATTGTATGCCACAGCAACTGGCAAAGGAGCTTCAAACCAAAGTCGGATGTGAATTTTGATCACAAAAAGGCACAATTCCCTAATGGCTTCGGTTTCGATAGATGTTAACGTATATTGATTTTGAAACATCCAAATTTTCAAGCAATAAATGGCAGTTGCCATCCACCGCGCATGGTGCATTTGTCCTGGAGCCATAAAACGAATACCTTGAACTGAAGCATCTCCTAAAACAATTATGGCGAACCCAAGTAATTCGCGTTTATACCAATTTAGAATCTTGAATTATCGAAAAATTCCCACGCTTCACTAAACTTTTTAAATAATGGGGTCTCTGGTCCTGGTGTTGGACCAAGGCATTGTTTGCATACACTTTCGAGCATTATTTCAGGGATATGATGTCTGCAAGCAAAGTACAGCCAATCTTTTTGAAAGCGCTGTTCCAAACGTACACATCTCCCCTGCACTCTTCCAGTATTAACACTGCATGTGTCGAAGCATAATCCTACTATACGGTCCACAAGGTCCCATGATTGAACAAGCTCTGCCACAGCAGAAGCTTCAGCAAGTCCGGTAGCAGACTCCATCTGTGGCATACTCAAGATTTGAAATTTATCAGCGCTAGATACTAAAACAGGCAATCGTTCCACCTTTTTCTTTTCAGTCAATGATAAAACACGTTTTCCATCCCAGTGCAACTGTAATCTTTGTTCTAATTTAAAATTTCCCTTTAATTCGGAAGCATACTTCAATCGTTTTTCGTGTCTAACTTTTGCTATGGTGCTTTTACTTACATTAAAATCATCTAAAAACAATTTATGATCAAGCTTTCTTCAAAATATATTACGCATTACACTATATTTTGGAAAACTAGTATTTTAAATTACCTATATGGTGCTCTAAACTCTCTGCTGTAATTGACACGACGTACATTGCCATGCTATTAGACAAGTGAGCTCTGTCTAAAGTTCGACAAGGAGCTGGAGTGATTACTTCTATCTTTGAAAGTTTCTTTTGTGTTTTCGGTTCCCAGTCAGGGTCCTAAAGAAAAAATGATTTCTTTTCCCAAAACCATTGAAAAAGTAAATGTTTTCCATATTCAAACTGATAATTACTAACCTTTCTATTGATATCATAATTTTCTTTATCGTCATAAATTTCTTCATTATCACTGTAGTTTTCAAATGACATTGAAGAAATTGATGAATATGCGGAATGAGGAAAGGATATATCAGAAGATGCGTTGCGCTTCACGCCTTTCTTTATACTTTCCACGTTTTATGTAGTTCAATCAATTTTTTAACACAGCGGTGTTTCTCTCGCACAGAAATTTGCGCCTTATCCCAGAACACTATTGCTTGGTCGACAACATATCCAGATATCGACGTCAAATATTTAAAATACGTGGATGATTCATTGTTTATTAACCATTGTTTTGCACAAACTATACTCACGTGGCACTTTCATGTATTGTTTTTCCTAAAGATAGATGGTACTCTAACCATGCTTAGAACATCATCATTTGAGGGTAGCTTGTTTCCCTCAAGATTCTCTCTTGAGGATATTTTAATTTTATTTTCATCAGGATTGCTCATTTTTATGGTTAACTTAATAGATTTCTCGAAATACTGTCAGCTGAGAAATAAGAGCTAATCGCATATTCAATAAACATTTAACTTCAGGTACGATTCGCAATTTTTTCACTTCTCAAATGAAAGTTAAGTTTGAAAATGATATATTTCAAGTGATTAAAAAAATTCTATACTTTAATTTAATTTCGTGAGTTCAGCAAGTTATTGAAGGTAAGAAAGATCCTCTTTTTATTATAAGGGTAATTAATCAATTTAATCATTTTGGGACACTTTAAGGACCCAGGACCACGGTTTAAAATTATTTCAAAAAGAAAACAAAAAATGCATTTATTTTTTCACCAAATAGAACAAGTTTAGGCGGTGCGTCATAAAAAAAAAAGAACATTGTGTCTTTTTAGGACACCCTAGTGTACACTGTATACTGTACACTTTCATTCTTCATTCAGTGCTAGTTTTGGCTGTAGAGTGTTTGATCAATCATCATTAATCATTATTTGACTGTTTCATTACTGCGGGGAGCGCACGTGCAAGTAAATTATTCAAGTACTCACCCGAATGGTTTCTGATCACATTAGCATGTGCCTCCGGTCCATACGTTGTTAGCATGCCCATTAGGACGATTAAGATCAACTGAATCAGAAATAAAAGAAGGACTTGCTGCTTTCCACCGCACATTGAAAGAATTTCCTCTTTAAAAAAATTGGCAAAAATTATTCTAGTGCTTCTATAATTTACAATGTAAATATTTCTGAGATTTATTTGCGTAATATATTTTTTCTGAACTTCATCAAATGTGTTGTTACTTTTTATAGGAAAGCTTCAGTGATGGAAAGTAACTATTCACTTTTAACTTGGTACTTTTTTGGTATTGGTAATGAAGTTTCTTTTGTAAATAAGTAACGTTTGGTAACTACCTCATGACTCTATTTTGTGCCGGCCTCGGGTTTGGCCGGCACAGAATCGGATACGTTTATTTATGTCAATACTCAGAACCGCATATATAGTCTGTGAACCCAGCACAGTATGGCACAGCAGTGCCTAGAAAAGAGCGGTGTAAGCAACTTCTGATACAGCACTGACTATCTGAGCGTACTATAAAAAAATTAAAATTATTTGATACCATATTATTCAATTTAAATTTCGATTGGATTTTACCATTTCAATTCAAAATATAAAGAAATGTATTGTTTTTCACCTGTTCTCACCTCTGCAGCCTAATCCATTCAACCGATTTATACCAAATTTTAATGAGAAGTCTTTATCATTTTTCTCATCTCTGAATTTTCATTTTTTACACTAAATGCATAAAATTATAATTATAATTATAATTATATATATATATTCTATAATTATAACACCAGCACGCAAAAAAAAAGTGGTCTGCCCGGCCGACTACACCGGCATATCTATATGTTTTTGGGGTCGCTGAATCCGAATCCGGGCTCCAAATATCCAAGTTAGCTCGTATTTTTCCAAAAACCGCAAAAATAGACGTAAAATCGACGAAAACAGCGATTTTTCTGGTATATTTTTACAAAAAACAAAGTATTTTCATGC
>JAABKJ010014209.1:0-10151 GCA_011634705.1 Andricus grossulariae
CCATGAATTGGGCTACGAACTGCTACCTCATCCAGCATATTCTCCAGATTTAGCCCCCTGCGACTATTTTCTGTTTCAAAACCTGAAGAAATAGCCGGGCTGTAAGAGATTTGGGTCAAATGAAGAGGTCGTCACCGAAACAAACGCCTATTTTGAGGGCCTTGAGAGAACCTATTATTTGGAAGAAATACAAAAATTGTAAAAACTCTGGACTATATGTACCGAGCTAGAAGGAGATTATGCTGAGAAGTATAACGCTCATTCGCCGGAAAAAAATCTTTTAGTCGAAAAGTCACTGACTTATAAAACAGCCCTCATACTTTGATCTTAATAATCAATATGGTGCAGCTATGAGTGAATTTTTGCCGTTCAGTAATTTCACATGGGATCAAAATTTTCAGAAAATTTCAATGTTAATAATATCTCCGATGATTCACCAGTTGGTTATTTACTCGAAGTCGATTTCGAGTATCCAGAAGAATTACATGAATTACATAAAGGCTTTCCATTATGTCCAGAGCACTTCATATCTCCTATTTCAGAATGTAAAATTCAAAAATTGATAACACTTACTACCAAAAACACGATACATAACAAACTATCGTAATCTGAAACAATATTTGAATTTAGATATGAAAATATCTAAGACGGATAGAATATTAAAATTTAATCAAAAAGATTGGTTGAAGGAGTATATAGACCTAACCACAGAATTGCGAAAAAAATCGACTAACAAATTCCAAAAAAACATTTACAAGCTAATGAATAATTCAGTGTTTGGAAAAACAATAGAAAATGTTAAAGAATACAAAGATGTTAGACTTATTACGAAATGGGAGGGGAGGTATGGAGAGAAAGCCTTAATTGCAAAACCTAACTTCAAGAATTGTACCATATTTGAGAAAATTTTGGTTATAATTGAGCTTGAACGATTAAAACTTAATTTCAACAAGCCTATTTACACAGGATATACTGTTCTTGATGTATCCAAAATATATATGTACGATTTTCATTACAATTATATTTTTAAAATTTTTGGCGATCAAGCAAAGTTGCCTTACACAGCCACGGATAGTTTGATATATCACATAGTTGTACCTGATGTATACAAGTACATTAAGAGAGATTCAAAAGAATTTGACGCTGCAGACTATCCGCCAAATAATGTTAACGGTAGAAGCTGATTGAATAACAAAGTTCTTGGTTTGAGTAAAGACGAGAATAATGGTAAAATCATGACAGAATTTGTTGTATTTAGATCCAAATTATATGCATTTAAAGTTTTCGGTGAAAAAGAGGGAAAGAACGCAAAGGGGGATAGAGGTCCTACTTTGAATAAAATAATATTTGATGATTATAAAAAATTTCTGCTATCTCATAAAAATTTGAAGAATTCGCAAAATTCAATTCAAAGCAAGAATCATGAAGTGTATACTGTGAGGCAATATAATACCGTTCTACGTTGGCAGGATGATAAGAGAGTACTGATTCATGGTGTGACTAATACTTTACCGTGGGGTTTTTTAAAAGTAAAGACGTCTAATATATACTTATTAATTTGAATTTGTAACGTAATCTTATAATTAAAAATTATTATTTAATAATAATTATTTTACTGTTTCAGCTGTAAAAAAATGATGGCCAATTACACAAATTTAACTCCATTCATCATCCTCCCGGAACGTTGGGTGTTAACCGGAGAACCCTCGTTTCTCGAAATGACCTTGCTTTCACCGTTGCCAACAACAACAACAGCAGCAACAACAACAACAAAAACAACAACAATTAAGTGACAGTGATATGGATGACAATGATAGCGGGTTTTTTGAAACCAATAGTGTAATCGCTGAAGAGAATAGTGATGATGATAACGATGATTTGAACATTATTCATGGAACTATTAATATTGAGTGATTTTTCTAATAGCAGTGAACAAAAAAAGCTATGAATTTATTGTAAAAACAAAATACCACTGACAAATTAAATAAATATATTTAGTTAATTTTTCAGCGTTTATTTGTTTTTAGAATAAAATCATGGCTTTTTTGTAACTGGATACAGTTGAAAGTTTATCATGAGGACAACCGCAGGATTTCGCCGGGAGCAGGTGCTAATCTTAAAAGACTGCACCCGCTTCCAGCGCAATCGCAGTAAAATTTCAGCTGTACCACGTCTCAAGACCGTGAGATGGGTGGCCAGTCAGCGACGAATTCAATACGATGATCCGGAAAAAGTCTCGTGTAACCTGAAGACACGAAGCGACCCAAGTACGACCGCCTTCTGCATTTTCCCCGCAACTGCCTCAGCATTTTCTTGACAATCAGGGATGCATTTCAGGTTACTAACCAGTGAAACCTTGACACCTTCCAGAGCGCTGATGATTAGGACAAATAGCTCAACAGAATATCCTAGGTGCTACCGTCGCAACTCCCTTATAAGGTCTTTATACCTCTCTTCGTTTTCATTCTCCTTGGCTATGATGTTTTTGTCAGCTGGTGCCGAAAATTCGATAACGAACCTGGTTCGTTTAGCGGAGCGGTATTTGAGCTGATGCCGTAAGAGTGACAGAGATGGTAATAAAGCACTCTAAGTGCCGTACTGTGCCTTTGGATGTAGTTCGTTCCTGCATGAGTTGGACAACTAGATATTATGTGTCCTAGATGCTGGGGGTGTGCATGACTTCAATCCGGGTGATTTAAGGAAAGCAAATGTTAGCACATACGACATTGACAGATCCTCCACATTTCTGTGGAAGATGCCGTGCATCTACTTGTTGAGGAGCTGATCGCGGAAGTTTTTCTCATGTGCATTCTTAATCCGGTCCTTCAGGAGTGAGTACTCGAGATGGATGAGATTCGATGCATTTTGCTCATCCCTGATATTGAAGTCAAGACCGAGTGTTTCAGCAGCCTCCTCCGCTGTTTTGTAAAGAAACGCTCCTTTGCCTACTTCTTCGTGTTTCCTGACAATTTTAAGAAGAGGGTCTTGTACATTTGCGACTATATGTGCTGTACCTAGAATAATCCTGTTGTAGAGACATTCAAGATTTAATATTCCGCGACCACCTTGACGGCGTGAGATGTAAAGTCGCGGAATAGAAGATTTAATGTGCATGCTTTTGTTCATGTGCATAACTTTTCGGCACCCTATGTCGAGGGATCTAAGATCATCCTTAGTCCATGAAACCATTCCAAATGAATAGCGTACTACTGGGACGGCAAGCATGTTCGTCGCAGATACTTTGTTCCGCGCCGAAAGTTCGGAAGACCAAATCCGTCGGATGAGACGTTTGTATCTGCAACGGAGAGTATCCTTCATAGATGTCACGTCCTGAATTCGACTCCGTGGCACGCCTAAGTATGTATAGGTCTCTCCAGCACCAAGGTGTCATATAGCGCTCCTGTCGACGAGATTAGGATCTTCCGGGACGCCATTAAGTTTCCCTTTCTTCAAATAAACCTTGGCGAATTTTTCTAACCCGAATTCTATACCAATCTCTTGAGTGTACTCTTTGACAATATCTGGAGCTAGATGTAGTTTCTCTTGATTTATAGAATAGTTCTTAAGATCATCCATGTAATATACATGAGTAATCTTATGCTTTCGATTTCGAGGTTTGCCGCAGAGGTACCCTTCGGAATGGCGAAGTGCGAGAGATATTGGCAATAATGTGAGGCAAAAGAGGAGAGGGCTCATTGTGTTCAGAGATGGTCGCGAAGGAATAACCCCTAAGCGGATGCGTGACAACCGTGCCGAAAGCTGAATGGAATCTGGGTGAGGTGTCTCAAACGGTGACTCTGGGATACCGGGTGACCTCTCAGATTATGCAGCCTTATCCTCGCATACTGCGCTCTACAAGGATGGGAGTACCCTTTTCTCTAGCTGCTCGTGGGAACAACAATGATAACACCAAACATAGTTGTAGTAAGTGCGGCTAAAAACAATTGAACGCGCAGGGCTCCCGACAATAGCCCCCCCCCCCCCATAGATACAGTCTCCTTTTTAATCCCCCTATTCAAGCTCTACTCATGAACCACCACCCTGCATTAGCCACTTTTTGAATATAACCGATCATTTCTTTCGAGAATTTGCTGTAATTATTGCCTGCTGCTGAAAACCAGAAACCCAGATATTTATAATTGTCCATAACTTCAATTACTTCCCCAGAAATTGTCTTAATTTCGTTTTTACCCTTTCTTCCCGCTTCTGAACAACATAATTTTCGACTTGCCCGCATTGGTTTCCAAATTATTTTTGGCAGCATACCCTTCCAGCTGTAGTAGCATCCTTCTCAGGTCCTTCAGGAAGTTTGCCACCACCGCAAGGTCTTCAGCGAATTTCAACGCGAAATTTTTCTTTTCAACTGGTTATTTATCAAGAAGTTTAATACAAAGATATGATCTCTTGTCGATCTTCTCCTTCTGAAGCCTGCTTGAGATTCTTTATAGAGACCCTTTACTTCTAGCCAATCTCTTGTTCTTTCGTCCATAATTGAAGCCAAGATTTTGTACCTCAAGTCTAATGAAGATATTCCCCTGTAGTTCTCCGTATCGTCTACCTGACCTCCTTTGAATATTGAATAAATTACTGCTTTTTCCTAGCCTTTCGAAATTTCACCATTATTCCAAAAACTAATCTTCCACTGTAGCTTCTCCATTTTTCATTTTCTTACGAGTTTTTACCAGCTCTTCCATAGTTATGTTTTTATTTAGCCTATTTTCTTCAGACCTTCCCGCGTTTGCATTCCCATGTCTGATCTGTACGTTACAAGGCCCTCCCTTTTTTCTTATGGTGTTATCTAGAGCGGTGTTGTTTATATCCGTGTTTTTCAAAGTGTTATCTACTCCCAGTAAATTTTCAAAATCATTTTTTCAACGATCCTTCCCTATGCCTTGCCCCTCGCGCTTTTTTCAAATTCTAAATTGCCCAATTGCCATCAAATAATCTCCCATGTCCCTAATTTCTTCTACTTCCTCCCAATCTTTTTCATTTTGTTCCTTGATTTTTGCCCTGTACAGGTTTCTCAGTTTCTTCTTCTCTTTCTTCAAATTCGTATTATCAACCTGTTTTTTATTTTTCAAATATGTTTTTAGACAAGCTTAAACTCTTTTCCGTTGAATTGCACACTCCTCATCGAACCATTTCCTTCTCCCCCTTTTCTAATCTTGTTTTCTTCCCTACCTTCCTGATCATTCCTACTCTGTTTGCTGCCTCCCATATACATTTTTTGAATCAATCCCACCTTTCCTGCCACCCTTCCCTCCTGACTTCTTCCTCCCACAACTTACCTATTTCATTCCTGAATTCATTTACTTTTCTTGGGTCCCAAACGAGCTTTCCTGCTTTGAATTCATTTTGATTTCCATATTCCCCTACCTCTCTGTTACCTTCCCCCACCTCTAAGTTGAATATTACTGGAAGATGGTCTGATTCGATTCGTCCTCCTACTTTAATTTTAACTATTGGACAATTCTCTTTGTCTCTAAATATATTACGTAATCGAGGACCAACCCTCCGTCTTCACAGATATGCGTCCAATTGCCCACCCTGTCTCCTTCAATTCTACCATTTAAAATTATAAGCCCGTGTTCTTCCCCCTGTTCTTTACCTATCCTTGCATTCCAATCACCCCCCAGGATCAAATGAACACCCTTCCCTCGCTCCCCTTCTATCATAGGATCTAAAACTTGTTTCACAGCCTTCATCTCAATATTATTGTATACAGAAATAATGTTAACTTTCTTACCATTAGCTTTCAGATGTCCACATTCGATATACAAACCATATTCCTACTCAGATACTTCTGAGCCTTCCCCCCATATTTTCCTTACTCCGATTAAATGTGCCCCCTTCGCCCTGCCTTTTTCATTCTCCCAAGTCTTCAAGATGTTTCTGCTACCCGCGATGTTCCACGAGACTACTCTTATTGGTTTAGTTTGTGTCTCTCCGAACTGTTCTTGTCTCAATTTTACTCTCTCGCTCGTTCTAGAAAAATTCACTGTTTCCAATAGTCCAACTCATGTAACTGCTGCCCTCTGGTAGCCCTCTCTTCCGTGCACTCATCACTTCACTCTCAATCCATTCAAGCACTGCCTTTTCTCTTGGCGTTAAATTGTCTTCAATTCTAATGGACCTACCCCGAAGGTAGTGCTTGTTTGCCATCAGAGTCCTCTCCTCACTCTAATAGGCTAATTTAAGCAATGTCCCACTTCCAATCACTCTTATATGTTCAATGGTAATAATCACTCCGGTAAGACCACAAATCGTATTTTCCATCTCCCTTGCCGCTCTTTTTCCCTTTTTCGCACCCAACCCCTTCAACCAAGACCCAGGTTTTCCTTTTTCTGCGTTCATCCAATTCCCATTCTCTTTTCCCATTTTTCAGCCAGTTCGGTTTTTCCTTGACCTCCCCTCTCTTCCGCTGACCAATTGTCTCTTCCGTTATAATATCCTGGTCACTGTCTTCAAGTTCTCTTGTTTCATTTCCGTTATCTCTATCGCGTTTCTCTTTCAATTCCTTAATCCCCACTAAGTTACATGTTTCATCCTTCAACTTCGCTGTTATCTTGTTCATTTCGGCATTGCACTTTTCCTCCCACCAGGCATCCAATACATGACTCAGTTGGGTAATATCCAATAATTCACTTTTATTATTCATCACCCGTCAAGTTCCTCCATAGTCCTCATCGCGGCGCTACCTTTTGGTACACCTCCCGCTTCCTGTCCCCCCTTAGCGAGGTTCCCGCTTTTTCCCGACATAACCTCGATTTTCAGACGATTTCAACAAGGCCTTTCCTGAGCCCTCAACGGCAAAAAAAAGTTTATTCAATACTCACACTAGGAAAACCCGATGCACTTCATAGAATTTTACTCCCTGTGTAAAAAAAGACCACCAAAATAACTTAACTTAAAAAAAAAACTTTTATAATATTTCATAACAATAATTTAAACTTCATTTTCAATTGTTTGTAAACAAAAATTTTTAAGCTTTATTTTCAAATGAGTTTTTGATACAAATTATTAAAACCTTATTTTTCAATATAATTTTTTCAATGAAAATTATTCAATTCTTATTTTTTTTAAATACATCTTTGTTACTTCAGACCTTCAATGGATTCCAAATAATTACATTTTAGTTCATAATCAAATTACAAAAACCTTTTCTCGTCCCTATTCTTATTATTCATATCATTATAAACTATGAAAACTTTCATAAATTAGATTTGAATACATCTGCTTAAAAGCATTGAGTTAAGGAGTATGCCTGTTTAGGCCTTAAGCGTAATATGTGATGATTTTTGACCTAGTACAATCAGCTGATACTGGGATAAAGACTCAGTGTGTAGAGTAACTGTATATAATAAAAGAACGAGTGGAATAAATAGTATTTCTGTAATTCTCTGCATTCGTATGACATTGACATTGAACACTAGTACAGGACATCTTACGTAACACGTTCATCGAGGGGCACTCTAAATCATGCATATCAATAATTTTAGTTTTTTTTGCATTAAATTTTTTAACCACTCTTTTTTCTGTAACTTTTACATAAATTTTACTAGCACCCTGCAAAACAAAGTTTAATATTATTTTTCCTAAATCATAAGGCATATCACCAGATTCACACGGAATACCGTGAAAACTGTATTTCAACCAGGTGTTACTTTTCTACATTTCGCAGATAAATTGCTCTATTCACAAGTAGATTGAAAGAGAAAAATAAAAGGATTTACAGAATGATCATTTATTGGAAATATAGCTAATTCTTTCAACGCAAATTCATTATTTGACAGCTTAAATCCTTGAGCGTCCACCACATACTTCATTATAAGTGAAACTAAATAATTAAACTCAATTACAAGGATTTACACCAATTTTGTCAGCCCTCTACTTATTGGAGTGTATTCGAATATGCGGTCATGTAAAATTAAGCAATACGCTAAAGTTTGAGCAGCACAGCTTACTCTAGCTTCGAACTCGAGTAGAATGTCAACCGGTCCAAATTTGAGAGATTCCATAATTGAATGTAATCTATGGTTTTGACGGCAACCAGAAGATAAATCACGTGTGACGGAACTTCTATTATCTTATATCCTGGTGGAACAGAGGGGAAAAATATTTGTGAATAGTATGCACCCTATGATCATTAATGTACGCTCCTGTGGTAATGTTACACTCAATTCGCAGGGAGTTTATTCTGATTATGGAGACTTGTTGATCAGATACGTGAATCTGATTAGCTGCCAATATACGTGAATTGAAACCCAAAAGATGACATATCGAATTTTTTGGCTTAAAATTGATGTCACGGTTACAAATTATTTCACTGCGCAATGTATTAATATTCGGTCAAATATTAATATCAATACCTTTTTTTCTTAAACACTCTAAAGATATTTATAATTATTCTCTATTTCATAACTACCTATGGGTATAACAATTTCTTCTTCACCTACGTGAAACAAATTTTCACCGGCATCTATGTCCAGAATCGAATTAAACGTTAGAAATTCTACAAGTCCAAGAGCGTGATTGTAATTAGTTGAAAGTTCAATTGGTGGAAAATATTGCGTGTCTAGTGTCGACGAAGTTCCCGATAAAGTCAAAGTAAATGATGATGTATCGTTCATGACGGTGAAGGTTTGACTAACTTGAGGTAATTAATATATTTTCTTATATAGATTGTACATACTTCGCGATTTCAGTTGATCACATAGAAATTTAAGACATAAATGGCCGCATACAATAGTGTCATAATTTTGTTTTATTTCATGATTAGATTTTACGCTAAAAACACCGAGATATTTCATAAGATCCGAGGGTAGTCGAAGATTCCCGAAGTTATCAAAGTCAATAACTTCATTACCGATATTTCTATGGGCCACTCAATGTGTACCCGGGCCGCCTTTACTGTCGAGATTAACAATAACCGATTCAAGTTTATGAGGACCGCGAGCTGGCAGATAATTTCGCATAAAAACTCCACGGAAATTCGGAATTTTAATGGATTTGGCATATTTGAATGAATGGGAATCGGTTAAGGCTCTACGTGGTAGCTTAAAAATGAGTTTTTTTTATTGATCTTTTTCTTCAATTTTTTTTTTTAGACGAAGTCCTAAACCTTGCTTGTAAGGTTTAAGATATAAACGCTTTCCTAGAGCTATTGCTTCAATTGTTTTATTATGACGTTTAATTTTTCAAGCTCTTGCTTAGCAGCGTTTGCATAATTAATAGCTTTGGTTATACCCGCAGCTCCACCGGCTAACGCCCCTGTGGCACTGACACCTGCAAAATTAGGTATGAGAAAGGGAAGAAAGCCACCAATTTTAGATGGTACAGCTATGATGCGAGTTTCTTTTAAATTTTGTCTCTCACCAGCTTGTTTACAGCTTCACGCGCACCTTTCAAGGCAGACCTAATCACTTTTCGCGCATCTTGGCTGGATATCATAGATTTCTTAGCTGCCCTAACACTTTTATTTAATAAAAAAATGGACTTATTCTTTCTTTTCTCTTTCAGCCCCATACCGAACTTCGCTTTTACTTTCATTGCGCTCGCTGTAGCCAACGCAGCAGCTCTTTCACCTATGCGCGCGTCTTTAGCTAACACACGATTGAAAGATCTCGCAGCTAGCACCTCGTCTGCAGCGTTCCTCACTCCAACGTTCTCTCTATTCTGTGAATAGGCGATATCGTGTTTCTTAGAAGCTGCATCCAGGGGATTATTCCCTGGAGCACCTCGCACAATGTGTTTTAATAACTTTGTACCTGGTTCACAAAATTGATAACCAGGCAGATGCAATTCTATTGGAAGACTATTAATGACTCGGTTAATTAAACCGTCGCCGCGTGTTGCCTCTTTCAAAATCCTTCGACGACTGACTTTAGCTTTTTTTTTATACGTGTACGAACATATCAGTATGACTTTCACTTTATGACTAAGCGTTAATCTATATAAACGTCTTATTTATAGTTTTATGTCAGTCGTAGCTTGAACGTTATGGTGATTTACTACCAGACCGTGTGCAAGCAGTATTTTGTGGATCATCCAATTGTGGGAGAACTAACGACCTTTTTGCTCTAATAACACATCCAAATGGATTAAGATTTGAGAACGTATACGTTTACTCAAAGTCGTTAAATCAACCAAAA
>JAABKJ010014210.1:0-10151 GCA_011634705.1 Andricus grossulariae
ATTTATTTTTTTAAAGAAGGAATAAATTGTTTTGACAGCAGAACTCTAGCATTAGAAAGTAAAAGAGATAAAGTACTTAACAACATTATTAAATACACCATCATTGGATGGCCAGATGTAAAAGAATTAACAGATAGCGATAAAATGTACTACACCAAAAGGCTTGAATTTACAGCCGATAAAGAATGTTTATTCTGGGGTTTGAGAGCGGTCATTCCAGAAAGTATGCGAATGTTAATGTTAAAAGAAATGCACGCCACGCATATGGGCATCGTAAAAATAAAAATGTTCGAGCGATCATATGTATGGTGGCCGGGCATTGACAAGAATATAGAAAATCATGTAAATGAATGTATTACGTGTATTGTTGAAAAAAAGAAACCGCCAAAGTCACCCTTGACAACATGGCCTTATCCAAACAGAGTTTTGAGCCGTATACATTGTGATTTTTTAGGTCCGTTTCACGGTAATGTGTATTTAGTTATTATTGATGCACGATCCAAATGGCCTGAAGTACTAAACTTTAAGACTGATACAAAAGCATACAGGTTGATCACACAATTTTCAAGTAGAAACGGGGTAAAACATAGTTTTTCACCGCCGCACCACCCTGCAACAAACGGTGCAGCCGAAAATTTCGTCGGGACGTTTAAGAATAAAGTTACAAAAATTATAAAAGGGGGAGAGACGTCCGAAACTGCGGTTAATATGTTCTTATTTGACTATAGGAACATAGAACATTGTACAACGGGAACAAGCCCTGCACAACTAATGTACAATCGGAACTTGCGAACGCGATTTGACTTGCTAAAACCATATGTACATGTGTACGTAGAAAAGAAACAGCGAGAGCAAATTATAGCGAAAGCAGGCACACGACAAAATAACATAGACGTAGGCGATGCGGTGTTACTTGCTGACTTCGGTGTTAGAGGAGATAAACGTATACAGGGTGAAATTGTAACCAAATCTTCCCCGTCAACATTCATTGTAAGAGATTGCAATAATAAATTACAAAAGCGTCATCTAGATCAAATTGTAAACCGGCGAGATGAAAATATTCCTGTAAGACGCTCGCCGCGATTAGGCAAGTCTTAAAAAGGCGGAAAGTTGAAGTGTATGCGTATACGCGGGTTAGTGTGCCCGGGTACACAAGTGAGCCGATACGGCAGTATGGGCGATCACCGACACCTCATCAAGGCATGCGATAAGAATTAGCATTCCGAGTCCGGTCGCTCTGGCGCAAAGGCCACGCTGTAAGGGTCTGTGGCACATTGAACAGATAATCGACAGGTGTAACCTTGTTTTAATGAACTATTACATTTCCTTATTATATATCACTTTGCGAGTTTCATTTAACAATACCCCAAATATATTACAGTTCAAATACTCTTTGTACCATTTTTTCTAGAAGTCTTGTCGAGCCTTAGTAACGAAGTTGTAGGTTGACTGAAACTGAAAAGAGATTTTTCTCTGGTAAAAAATTGAAGGGTCAACCTATTAATAAATGCGCGGGAGTCAAGGCTAAAGGATCGTTGGGATCCGCGTAAGAACACATAAAGGTCGATAATTTAAAGTAGCTTCAATTTTAATTAATAGTGTGTATTTGCTTATAAGTGAGTCGTTGACCTTTTAATGTGCGCTTTAAATGGTGTTCGAGGCTTTTTACGGCCGCTTCCCAAAGACCACCGAAATGGAGAGATAGAGGCGGGTTAAAATGCCACTCGAGTTGTTTAGACAATGCAAAAGATCCTATCTCTTGTCTGAATTCTTCGGTGTCGAATAAGTTCTAAATCTCACGAAGTCCTTTATTGGTATCCACGAAATTAGTGCCATTGTCTGCATAGAGAAGTTCTCGTACCCCCTTTCGGCCAATGAACCTACAAAAAAGCTGCTAAAGAACTCTCTGTTGAAAGATCCCTTGAAAGTTCGATATGTACCGCCTTAGACACCATGCAAAATAAAAACACACCCATAAGTTTTGAGAAAAATTCTATTGTGATTTTTCTTTTCTTGAATGAGAATAGGACCGAAAAAGTCAACCCCTGTGCGACTGAACGCCGGAGCCTCTGTTACTCTGGCTTCGGGAAAAACTGTCATTTGAGCTTGCACCATTTTAGGTCGTTGTCGAATACATTCGTCACATTGATGAACAATTTTCCTAACTTGATTTTTTCCGTTTAGAATCCAGAATTTTTCTCAAAGCGTGAATAACGTTGATTGAATGCCAGCGTGCATATTATTTTCATGACATTCGCGAATGATGTTATCAGTAATTGGATGTTTGCGGGGTAACAACAAAGGAAGTTTTTATTGTAAACTAGATCAGCTTTCTTCAACCTACCGCCTACACGAATGAAATTATTATCGGCGAGAAACGGGTTTAACTCGTCGAATTTAGTAGCTTTCCTATTCGTGACTGTGATTTCTAGCTTCACCTAACTTGAACTTGCTATCTCGAAAAGGGAGCCGTACGATGTACCTACCCGTCGCATCACACTGAGTGTGATCCCTGTAATGTTGTTCGTACGACATGTCATCGCGAGATTTTAAAGGCTCGTGACAAAATCTTCTCTTGCCCGGAAACACTCAAGAAGTCCATCTAATTTTACGACATTGTAAGAAGCCTTTGCAGACGCTACGAGAACGTCTGACCCTCCTGCCATGATCCAACCCAACAGAGTTTGTTGTAAAATGATTTGAAATTTTTGGTGTTGAAGTTTGATCTGACATTGATAATACCGATAAAGTTGTACCTGCTGCTATCAATAAATCGACTGGCTTAGGCATGTAAAATTGAGGATCCGCAAGCTACACATTTTTAGGAATGTCAAATAACTTCCGAGGAAATGTTTCATTGGACACAAATTCAGATATATTTTGGTACTATGAAGATATTCAATTCTTGTTTGAAATTGTTGTAGTTTGAACAGAATGTCACTTTAATGCAATCTTTAAGATACATAGCATAACCCATTAATCGCCCCAATATTAATTGAACAACGAATTTGCTAATTTTGCAGTGATCAAGTTGACTGTAGAACAAGAGTCTAGTAATGCCCGTGCCATGAAACAGTTTCCCCTATGGTTTTGGACTTTTACTACTGCCGTGGTCATTAATTTAGAATCCATAGAATCCATTTAGAAAGCATAGGTCTGATGATCTCTTCATGCTTGTGGGATTGCATAGGTGGAAGCTTTTAAGCCTTCCCGCCTTTGGGACGGTTCGAGTTTAGGTGACTTAAACGATTTCTCTGGATGCAGCAAAGTGTAATGATCTCGATTACACTTCTTACAAAGTTTTTTACTTTGGCAAGGGAGAGCGTGTTCGTACAAGCAATTACGACACAGTTTGTGTGTCTTCACGACGTTCCAACGCTCTTGAACCTTGAGTTCGTTAAACTTAGGACATTTATAAAGACGATGCATTTCTTTACATGTACTGCAATTAGATTTCGAGGAGTCGGAAGCAGACGTTACGAGAGATCGTGCTTCTGTCCTTTTGATTTTACCAGGAAATTGATTAAGTTATTCGCCAAACCCGTTTCCTAGCATTGCTGCGGCCACTCGAGATAGCCCTTTCTAAAGAGCGCAGTTTAAATACCGTAGATTAGATGAATTTATAAAAGATGTTCAATTTTGGGAGTTGATTCCCATTTAATCCATCTTGACACTTAGATAAAATACCCGTTGGTGAACATATTTCTCGTATTCTGATTACAATTTGATCATTGATCTCGATTTGAACCTCTTTTACCATGCTGAGATGTTGGCCTGCTTTGTCCACAAGTGAGGACAGATCGTCTGGATCTGCTTTAGAAAGTATAGGAAGATCTAAAATAGCATCAAGATGCTCGACTACGATCATACGTTTTTGGCCGTATGCTTCGCATGGCGATTGCCAAGCCTTTGAATACTTTTCTTCGCTTGGAGGAAATGAAATGATTTTGTTAATCGCCGATCCTGTAAGCGCGTTAGCTAATTGTGTATGCTTGACATAATCGCTAATATCTGTACGTGAATGCACGAGAGCTATGAAACTGTGTTTCCACGCTATCCATTTATCGTGATGTCCGTCAAAAGTTGGGACCTTTATTTCAGGCAACTTAGGTCTTTCCTGTCGTTCGGTAAAAGTGAAGCTACTGTTGTTCAAAGTTGAACTTGCAAGGGGTATCGCGGCTTGCAAACCAGTAACCGTGGTTGCAACGTCATAATGATTCGCTTCTATTTCAGGAAATGCGTCTAATCGCGGATGATCTGATTTTAACGCAATCAATTCGTCCTTGTACTTAACGCAGTCTTTAAAAATACTGGCAAAGATTGTTAAGCGTAATTTTGCGTTTACGGGATTGCATGTGGAAATATCGAGATATGCCTTTAAAGTTGCGATGGTTCTTTCTGAAGTAACTCCCTTTTGAACAATGTAATCCACACGCGTCTGTTGCTCTGCCGATAACGCCATTTTCAATTGCTATAACTCCACCTATTCACCAGAAACTGAGTTGCCTCGAGTGGTCGCAACGAAATAAAATATGTTGTTTTTACCCTTTCTGATCATGATGAGACATCAAATAACCGAAGAAATTTCCGAATTCGAAACCATCGAATTTAATTATTATAAATCCCGATTCCATTCCGGGAAAATAAAACCTCGCAGAAAACGAACCATTATCGCGTGACACAATTAATTCGAAATCATCGAATTGAAATTATTGAAATAAAATCAATTTAAATTCTAGTTCTAATTCGGAAAAATAAATTCAGCCGGAAAACAAATGATTACCGCGAAAAATGATTAATTCGAAATCATCTAACTAAATTATTAAATTGAAATCATTTTGAATTCCATATCTTTACTTGGAATAAAGAAGCTTCGTGAAACACAAATCACTACCGCGTGGAGTGAATAATTCAAAATCGTCGAATTGAGATTATTAAATTAAAATCAGTTTATATTCTAATTCTATTTCGGAAAAATAAAACTTCGCGGAAAACGAATCATTACCGCAAAAAAAGATTAATTCAAAATCATCTAATTAAAATTAATAAATTAAAATCATTATGAATTCCAATCCTTCACTTGAAACAAAGAAGCTTCACGGAAAACGAATCACCACCGCGTGGCATGATCAAGTAAAAATCACTGAATTAGAATTATCGAATTAAATTCACTATCGCGTACAATGAGTACACCTTGCGCAGTTAAAAATTGTTATAAAAACTCAGAAGAGGAAGAGTATTTATCTTGATTTAATCTCCTGTGCTGAAGCATGATGGGCGGTGAGGCGTCCTGTTGCGGGAGCGACGATGGCCATTAGAAATCTGCTGTGAAATCGATGTCGAGTCGTTGAATGTTCGACGTCGAATGGCAGCTCCTTTGTTAGAGATGCAATCGCCTTCATTCTCCTTTGTTCGCGAAGTTTCGCTGTAACGTTCCGATGTGCGCGCAACATGACCCGGAAATGGAGAAACTAAATTTCGCGTTGAAACGCGTCGAAGCCCGCCGAAACCCACGTGTACAAGACGCCAACCGAACTTGATTGTGAGGAGAATCAAAACCTCACAGGAGGCACCATGTTTTGTCGTGAATCGCCTTGCCCTAGGTGTCTCAGAGATTTGATTAGTTTTTATGTTTTTCAGCTGGATACGTTTCCTGAAATTCTTCGAAAGTCACTTAGCTTAAAATGAACTTATTAATAAGATTAGGCGGATATATGAAAACTCCGATTTAAGGGAAAAAGCTATGCGGCATAAAAAACCTGATTTATTGAGGAAAACATAAGGAAAAGCAATTACATTAGGAATTCAATTAATTAACCAATTTCGCGACGAACAAAGGTTTGGTTTGATTATCTTTTTTGATTCGCGTAACATCTATTTTCGTTAGGAAAATAAATTGCCATCGAGCAGCACATGATTAGATTTCGCGTATGGCGAATTTCACTTCGTGTGGAAGCGGAGGAGGAGGGAGGACACGAGGGAGCTCCGCACGGACCGTGGGATTAGATCGACGAGTCGATACGAACTAAGCGGCTTGATTGCGGCACCAACGTCGATCGCGTGCCTATACACTCATTCTCCGTCTCCCTCTCTCTCTCTCTCTCACTCTTCCCTTTCACTTTCCAGTGGATTCGAAACTATACTTCAGGCTCACCCCTGATATTGAAGTCAAGACCGAGTGTTTCAGCAGCCTCCGCTGCTGCTTTGTACAGAAACGCCCCTTTGTCCACTTCTTCGTGTTTCCTGACCATTTTAAGGAGAGGGTCTTGTCCATTTGCGACTATATGTGCTCTACCCAGAATAATCCTGTTGTGAAGACATTCAAGATTCAATATTCCGCGACCACCTTGACGGCGTGAGATGTAAAGTCGAGGAAAAGAAGATTCAAGGTGCATGTTTTTGTTCATGTGCATAACCTTTCGGGACCCGATATCGAGGGATCTGAGCTCGTCCTTCGTCCATGAAACCACTCCAAATGAATAGAGTACTATTGGGACGGCAAGCATGTTCGTCGCAGATACTTCGTTCCTCGCAGACAGTTCGGAAGACCAAATCCGTCGGATGAGACGTTTGTATTTGAATCAGAGAGTATCCTTTATAGATGTCACGTCCTGAATTCGGCTCTGTGGCACGCCCAGGTATGTAAAGGTCTTTCCAGCGCCAAGGTGTGGTATAGCGCTTCTGTCTCTTGGGTGTACTCTTTGACAATATCTAGAGCTAGATGTAGTTTATCTTGATTTCAGCATAGATCTTAAGATCAACCATATAAAATACATGAGTGACCTTATGCTTTCGATTTCCAGGTTTGCCGCAGAGGTACCCTTCGAAATCGCGAAGTTCGAGCGATAGTGGCAATAATATAAGGCTTTAAAAGAGGAGAAGACTTATGGTGTCGCCTTGAAACACACCTCTCTGAAAGGTGACACTATTAGTGATCACACGATGTTTTCCAGATGAGATAGTAAATCTGGTTTTCCAAAGCGGCATTAATCTCTCTATGCACCTCACGATGTGTAGATGAACCTTTATGCTCTCCAGCAGACAGATGATAAGTCTACGGGAGGTTGAATCGAAAGCTTTCCGATAATCAATCCAGGCCATCGTAACCTTTTTGGTCACCTTGAAGCCATACCCGCGTGCCAAAAATATTGTAAGGCACTTGCATGATGGATGCACAAAGCTGTCATCCTTGTGTCCCTTTGTGTCCTTAAGACACACGAGGGTTTCGCCGGCATGTTATTGTGATTTCGTCGTATCCTGTGGTCACCCATCTCACGGTCGTGAAACGTGACCATAGATGTGATTTGTCTCGGTTCTACTGGGAGCCGGTCTCATTTTTAGATGGCAGTTGCTCCCAGTAGGACGCTGCGATGGTTTTTTAACCACGTCTTCGTGTGATCCGCTGAGGTACTGGTTTGAAAAGATCCATCATGTTCTACTTTCATCGACATGTAACGATCATTTTGGAGAACAGAGATAATTTTATGAGGACCAAAAAACTCGGGATGATATTTCATTCCAGGTCCTCGTTGAGTTCGTAAAATGGCTACTAGATCTCCTTTTCGATATTACCCTTCAGTTATCAGTTCTTCCAGAATAGAACGTAGGTGCAAATCGTCTTTGAGCTTCATGTTATTTCCAATTAGCAACTCAAAAGGAGTCATACCAATGCTCCTTCTGCACGATATATTTGGATGTTGTTGGACAAGCTCTTTGTGCTTGTACCATTGAGCTGGATTCGAAATCGGCAACATGATGAGGACGGGAATTATGATTTCATTCGTCCGCTTAACTTTTCCATTACTATGAGGGACACCTGTCATAATCTGCACAAGTTAGATACTTTCTTCATCGCAGTACTTTCTGAAAGCATGGGACGTGAATGCTGTTCCTTTGACCGCCATTATTCGTCTGGGGTTGCCGAAGATAACCACTTGTCGTCTCAACCTTGAATCGCTTTCTCAGTAGTAGCTGACCTTGTAGGCTTACCTAGTTTTCTTTCTGTGAGAATGCACTTGACACATTTATTGATGAATTTTGGAATCTTGATCCGCATACCTGAAAAAAAGATTCTTGCTGAAGGACATACTCCATTTTTCGTAATCGAAAATGTCCATTTTCGCACGCCCGCTTGATCAGTTCCTACTGCATAGAATTTGGAACGAACAATAAAGTATTACCCTCACTCTCTTTAGTCTCTATTTGTGAGGCTAGTCCACCACTCCTTTCTTGAAGCAATAAAACAGATACAGGGTGTGGAATTGTGAAGATCTCTAATTCATAGCTGATAAAAAATTCTTTTTCTCGTGAGGTCTTCCAACTCTGCTCCAACTCGGTATATTTTCAAAACTGGATCTTCAGCAAATGATGCCTTCAATTTATCAAATGACTGTTCTTGACTTGGTCCAAACTCGTACTTTACTCAGTCTCTTAAAATGTTGGACAGTGGTCTTTCTATGATGGGATATTGTGGAATAAATTTTCCGAAGTGTCCAGTTGAACCTAGAAAACTCTTGATAGCCTTGGTTGAAGTTGGTTGTGGAAACTGCAGAACTGCTAGTTTCTTTTCTTCTGATGGTCGGATGGTACCATTTTCTACGATGTGACCAGGAAACTCTACTCTTTTGAATAGTATACGACACTTATTCCAATTTATAATCAATCCATGTTTGCTGGCTAATTCTAAAGGTACATGAAAAAACCGTCTTTAAGGCCCAGTGTACTGAAAATAGTCGCAGCTTGTAGTCCATCCAAGATATCTTCAATGAATAGAGAGAGAAATCGATGCCTCACTTTTTTCTTGTTAAATAAGCGATAGTCAATACAAAGGCGAGGTTCTCCATTTTTCCCCTCTGTTAGAACGCCAGAGTTGTCTTGTACAACATTACGATACTCTACGCTGTCGCAACAAAACTTGTAAATGCATCGTCGTCAAACAAAATACTATATGCGTCTCGGCGCATAATATACTATTAGAAATCTTTTGGTCATTTTTAAGATATTAGTAGTGAAAATAAGCCCTCCAAATTTCATAAATTTATCTGCACGCACACACACATCCAGACAATTGCTCAAAATATTTTATCATATTTTACTCAATTTTAGCAATATTGTTTTTCATTATTTTTACATCATGTGGCCAGTAAAATAATTATTTGAAAATTTGCGACTTTCTTGCACCAACGATGACCCTGATGTAGAAAGTAGGGAAAAATTGGAAAAAATATCTTAAAAATTTAGAAAAATACTACGGATACTTACCTTTACAACATCTTTGTATGAAATCGAGATTTTACCATCAACTTGAGCTTATTAAACGTAGAATTTTATTAACTTGCGCGTTATCACGATAAAAAAGGGTATAGCCGGGTAAGCATGGCAACTCGGCCTCCGCTCGTATCAAGCTGAAACTTATGTCAAATGTTCATCCTAAGTTAGCAAAAAACTACAAAGAATTTTAACCTTCGAACTGCATTTTTTTGGAATTTATGGAGGGGGAAAGAAAAATAAAAAAGTGGTTTTTGTCGAAAACCGCTTGACCGATTTTCAGGCACAAAATATATGTTGTGAAAACCAATAAGACCATTTACCAAAAAATTCAAGAGAATTTTGTGGCTAAAATAAGAGGTGAACATCTTTTCATAAAAAAAATCTCTACATCCCCTAGATTAAGATATTTTCCTCCCAAACTGATCGTAGTGGTGCGCCATAGTTACAAAAAAAAATAATAATAATTTTCGTATCACCATATGGAAACCTCACATGACAAATACATTACGATGTACAATATGCTGTAATAGATAGTAAAAAGTCAGAAAACACAAAAAGTACTGGATATATTTACAAAATATCAGTTTCGACAATTGGTCTAATTGTTGCAGAGAGTTGCAGTAATTCAAATGAATAATCGTTTATGTTTAACGAAGTGCCTATTCACGCCGAAAATACGAGGGTCATCCCAAAAGTAAGGTTCCCTATTTTCTCATAAGAGAACTAAAAGAGGTAAGAAGCTGCGGAAGGTCTCAAGATCTTCGTTTGGATATAGTTGTAACGCTGTAAAAATTTCAGATCTCCAGGTTGCATTGTTTATAACCTATTCATTTGTGAACATGGCTACCTACCTTGAACTCGGGTCCGATTGTGAAGTGCGT
>JAABKJ010014211.1:0-10151 GCA_011634705.1 Andricus grossulariae
CTGTAGGCGATGCCAACTGCCGAGCGTGCAAGCAAGAGCCAGAAACACTTGGACATGTTCTCAGTGGCTGCTCAAAGTATGCACGGTACGGGTACATAGAGACACAATGCGGCTCAAAAAATGGTATATTACTATCTTAGACACTTCCATGATGTTGATCTATTGCCCGTCTTGACATACGCCCAGGGGGAACTCGCGTCCGTTGTGGAGAATGTTCAGTGTAAGATCTTCTGGAATTGCTCATTCTACACCAATCAACGTATCAGTGCTACAAAGCCTGATATTGCCTTCCAAGATCTGAATACCAGGATCACGTACGTGATTAAATTCTCGGCACCAGCCGTTGGTAATATTACGGCAAAGGAGGAAGAAAAACGGGCAAAATATCAAGCACTTGTTTTAACGATGAGCAGACTGTACCAAGACTAAAAAATCCATCTTGTAGTTCTCATAATCGGCTGTCTTGGAGGTATGAAAACTTTATTTCTTAGCCAACTCAACAAGATTGCGGCTTGTCAGCGTCAGGCTCATTCCATCGCGAACTGGATGCAAAAGGCTGGCTTTGTGGGATTACTTCATCTGGTCCACCAACACTGTTCCTCATAACATTCTACAAAGGTTTGTAGCTCTAAAAAAGGATCCAGAGGTGAAACCTTCATCTTCAACTGCCCCGTTTGCCGCGTAAGGTCATCCGCGGCTAGAGACCTGACTCCAAGGAGCAGTGTTGCACGATGTTATCTCGCGTAAATTTGCCGCTCTTGCTTACCTTCTAGGACAGGAGGAGCATGTGGATGACGTACTTGTTCCAGTTGCGTTAGGATTAGTTGCCTTAAGGAATCATGATCGTAGCTTCCATAGCCTATAAGTTTTCAAAGCTAAGAAGTGTCTCATCGTCCCGGAATTCGGGAAGAGTAGTCAAATATCTTTGATAAGCTTGGCTAGCCTTAGACGGTAAACAAAGAGTATTAACAAAAAGTTCTGAAGCGAGTACGTAACACAGTAAGAAGTAAATGGCCTGATTTATGGGAAAGTGGCGACTGGGCCCTTCACAACGACAATGTACGGGCCTACTCATCGCAACTTATTCAGCAAATTCTGATGAAACATGGCCTTACACAACTTCGGTAGCCCCTAATCAGTCCCGGTTTGGCTCCCTGTGATTTTTGACTATTTCCCACATTGAAGTATCATCTGAAATGGAAACGATTACAAGTAACAAAGGAAATAAAACAGAATGCGACGAAGTATCTGTTAGCTATTCCAAAAGAAGAAGTACTCCCGAGGGTGGGAAGATTGCTGGAAGAAGGTTGTGGTTCCCAAAGGGGAGTACTTTGAAGGGGATATTATCGCCATTGACCAGAATTATCTCTTACTCCTGGTACGCCATCAGGTGGGATACTTTCTGGACTATTAGAGTTAAATCAATTTTTTCGATTATTTTGCCATGAAATGTATGATATATTTGATCATAAATGTATTTTTAATATATTTCAACAATAACATATGAAAAAGGCTCACAATCAAATAATTTTCATTGACTTTGAATTACAAGAAAATATTTGAAAGTGAAATATTGCTTTTGATTTTAAGAGAGAGAAAAAATTTCCATGTCTGAACTGAGTAAAAATGTGGAAAACATTTTAACCTTATATAGATACTCAAAATTCATTTTCTCGTGAAATAAGAGACCATATATCACTTTTAGATATCTTTTTGTATCTACAAATCCATGCAAATTGTTGTAGGTTCAACCTTCTTCATATATTATTGTTGCAATATATTGAAAATATATTACCGATAATATATATCACACATTTAATGGTCAAGTGTTGAAAAAATTTATGGAACTCTAAGAAAATATCGAAAAAGTCAACTTTTTCAGAATTCTTTATATTTCAAGGTTGTTTAGCCAGGGTTAAAAGTATTTCAATGGCACTATTGCTATACTGGTATAATTTAAGTTGCCCCAAACTATTTTTTCTGGTAACATAGATCTCATAAAAAAAATTTTTGCTCTTCAAATAAGAAGCGTGTTGCGTTCAGTGTCTCTTGAATATATCTACGATGCGCAGACAGAATAAATATTTTTTAAATAAAGCTTTAGTTTTCAACTCTCAAAATAAAATTTAAATCTCTCGATACGCCCTAAGGCCCACGTACATAGCAAGATAAATACGAGCTTGTAAAAATATTGAGCAAAAGGACCTGCTAGGTAAAAGTGAAATTTTACAGGGCGAGCGATTGAAGAAATTTCTGCCACTCCGCACCCGTACGAATACTCTTTTTAAATCATTTATATTTGGTGAAATAATGCAGATACAAAATTTCTTATTGCACCCCTAGAAAGATCAGTTAAAGAACTTATAGAATCTATCATAATCCGAAAATCGATTTTTTGCCTAGTAGGTCCCTTTTCTCGGATCGTGTCGCATATATTTACGTTTACATGAAATTTGCAAGTATCGAAATAAAAGTAAAATAGTATTTAGTAGAATATGTACTAGTTGAAATTAAAAAATTTGTATTTTTCTTAACTATTTCAAATTTCAATGCTGAATATTACTCAATTTTAAGTTTTAACAATTGATTATAATTGAACAATGCATGAAGGCGTGAAATAAAAGTAACTTCATTTAGAACGCTTAAAACTGAAAAAATTAGAATTCATGCCATCAAAAACGATTAGAAATTGGACATCAGTGAAAAGGAAAAATTGAAAAAATAATTTGTTAATTTAATTCAAAGATTTTTAGTTTGAAGTGTTCCAAAAGTTGAACATCTAATTATCATAATTTTATAAATTAGACAGTTTGAGATTGCAGTGTTCAGAATAAAAAAATTTTTAACTAAAGTTTATTCGATGGAAATTATTTCTTGAACATTTCTCAAGAGGTGACTAAACCTTGAATTACAAAATGTTAACAGCAGGTACTCCTACTTTTCAATTTTTCGAAAAACGAGCTTTTCCCATTTACACGGAAAAAAATAATCGCTCAAAGTTTAAGTGACTAGTCTATGACTCCTGAATAGAGAGAAAAATCTGATGAGATTTCAGCGAATTTGATTAAATAGTAGAAGGAAAGTCAATTACACTCAAGTCCCAATTCTGTGCTGGCTCCGATTCTGATCGGCACAGAATAGGATACTTTTTTTCATGTCAACACTCAGGACCGCGTATACAGTCTTTGAACCCAATACATTTTGTCACAGTAGCGTCCAGAGTAGCCGTTAAGGGACGCTCAGCGGGGGAGACAATAACAGTCAAGCGTGAAGCTGTCACAATATCGGAGAGCACAGAATTGGAACTTGAGTGTAATTTTTAAAAACAGAGTCACTGGAAAAAAGTCTACTACTCATCATGAAAAATTATTTCAAAAACCATGTATCCTCTTTGATGAGCAATAAACATTTCTCTAGAGTTTAATAGACTGTCAAATAATTTTTAAGAAAAGGGATTCAATCAAACGGTTGATAAATTATATTGAAAAGTGTATCAGATTTTATTTTATTGTAAACGATTTTTTATATCATTTGTAAAAATAATTTATAAAATAAGTAATCGCAAAATTAAGATGACGAGCTTATAGAATTCCGTGCATCTGTTGCGTTCTTCATGTAGTGCTATTGCTTGTCATTTTCTTTTCTTGAAGGGGAAATTGCGAGGTCGAGAATTTATTTTTGATCGAGAAATGACAGGAGATTTATTTTCTGATCGAGATTATTTTTTAATTTTTAGTTTTAATAGAAAAATGTATTCAATTACATTAAACTTCATATGACATTGAATACAACGAGATTCAACGAGATCCTTTTAAAAGTCTTTAACATGTGCGTTTATGGAAGTACGTTTAATATAAACTGTGCCTTTTATTGAAGTTATTGTACAGAAAACAATAATTTTTTTGTCATTGAAGTTATTGAAGTATTTTTGTACATGACTTTTCTTTATTATTTATTACTTTTGGATAATTTGTACACTTTGTAACTATTTAAAGAAAATAAAGTATCGAGCCTTTTTTAAAATAAGTAAATTTCAATTCTAAATTCTTTCTAAATAAAAGATTTTCTATTAAAGTCTCCCGAAAATTTTCAATTTGCCTTAAAACAACTCATTAATCATCAACAAAATGCTTTTTTTTTAAAGAAACATTGAGTTCAACAACTTTAGTTTGAAGATGGTTGAGGCTTACCGTACAACTTGGTACTATGCTGTGTCAGATTTTGTAATCAAAATCCAAGTGATTCGATATCGAAGTTGGTTAGAGCCGAGCACGCGGTAGAATACACCCGAGTTTAGGTAATTTAGGTATTTCGAATCTCTCAGCGAGTGCGATTTTTTAAAGGGTTAAACGTGCGTTTATATATGTAAGTGATCGTGTGTGCGAATTTGTGTATGAATATTGATAAAAAATGAATATTATGGTATGTAACGATAATTCCAAAAATAACTTTTGTTGTTGTTGAGAAATCGTGTTTTGAATTTTCAAAAGCTGTCCCGAATTTTTTTATAATTAATTATCAACAATTAAGATTATGTAACAATAATTTCAAAAATAACTTTTTTTGTTTGTTGAGAAATCGTATTTTGAATTTTTATAAACTATCGCTTAGAATTTGGATTTCTTGTCGCAGAGAGCCCTTGCGTACTAAAGCAGCGACTGTCGCTCAGTTTTCTGACCTTTGTCTCTGATTGAGATTCTGTTAAAAAGTTATATGCTTTTCAGATAATGTTTAATCATTTTCTTGAATACACAAGGTTGTGAATTTTAATTGACTTTCTCTCATATCCAAGACTATAATACAAAGTCAATAGTTTTTTAATCGACTATTTTTTCCGTGTAGATCCCCATGTTAATTTCAAGAGCCCGGGAGTACGGGTTAATGTTGAACGATTTGAGAGAAATAGGAAACTTCTTTTTCCGGAAAACGTAGAAGCGGTCGGGGGGGGGGGCGTGCTGATCACCAAAAATCGAAAGTTGAATTTTCACAGGAATACATTTGGACAACCCTAATGATTATAACTAATGTTTTAAATTAATAAGAATATCGTATTTTTTAAGTACACATCAAGAACATGTTGCTACTGGCTTGTAATGCTCCGCAGTACTGGCATGCAGTACAGACGCGGTACTGAACACCACCGATTCTGTACTGGCAAACTGCTGGCGTACGAAAATGCCACTATTGCTATACTCCAACGATATGACAAAAAAGGTATTTAAAAAATAAATATTAATTGCTTGTGAGTATTTTGAGCTCTCTTTTCCTAATTAATTATTTGTTAATACATGAATTTATATAGATGTAAAATAAATTAACTCTTGACGGGAATATAAATAGAATATTTTTTAAATAAATTATTTAAATCGATCACAGTTTTTCTTCTTGTAGCATTTCGTTTTTTCAACCTCTAGACCATTTTACAGAATTTTATAATGACATTAAACTCCATTTTTTGTGATTATTTATAACATTTAACCACGGAACTTGAAAATTTTATCGTGAACTGCAACCATTTTTTTTATAACCAATTTTTTTAAACTCTCGTGTAACGTTTTTTTTTTGGTGTTTCAGACCATTTTACAATGTTTAAGAATCACATACAAGTAATTTTTTATGACATTTTGGCATTTAAGAATCCATAAACCATATCTTTAAATTATTATTTGTATTTCTTAAATATTTATACTGTCGGCATAGAACTGCCCTGATAGTGGAGCCAGCCATTAGACAGTACTGGGCGAATTGCCATTTATCTGTATTGGTGACAAGTACTGGGCCAGTACTGCGCCGGTGGTGAACTCTGGCGGACTACAGAAATTTTCACCTGGGTGTAGATTTCTAGGTCAAATATTGGACCGAAAGTTTCGATAAAAAATCCATTACTGGTCAATTGTTGTAAAAAAGTATACCTTTCATCCGTTCTCACCTCTGTAGCTTAATCTATCCATCCGATTTACATAAAATTTTAATGAAAAATCTTTATTAACATATTCTCGATACGTATTACAATAATTTTTGGTATCTTGAATAGTTTTTAAAATGTTACCATTTTCGTCCTCTCTGATTTTTAATTTTTTGCATTAGATGCGTAAAATTTTCAAAACTATTCGAGATATTGAACATTTCTGCAGAATATATCGAGAATCTGTTGCTACTGACTTCTCGTTAAAATTTGGTGCCAATCGGTTTGATAGATTAGGATATTGAGGTAAGAACAGGACAAAAATTATTCGCTTTTATGTTTTTTTTGTTTGTTTTAATTCCATAGGTCCTAAGATATCAACATAAAATCACGCCTAGACTTGTTTTTAATGGATGGTCACACAGCTGTCACATTTCATTGAAATCGGTTGAGAATTGCGCCGACAATCCACAAAAGGTCAAAAATACATGATTATTCCGGATAAGGGTTCTTGGTTGCTTTTTTTTTGTATTTGGCGACGATTAGCTACTGCGAATTTTAATTCAAAACTGTAGCACACGAAATCAAAAAATTTACAAGTTTTTAAAAAACATGTATAAACTGGATCAATGTTAAATGGTAGCTTTGAGAATCTAAAATAAATTTAAATCGGAGACATTCAGTATTAAACAGCTTTTAATTGGTAATAAGAACGATAAGTTTTGTATGAAACTGTGGAATAAACATAATAATTTTAGGATTTTTAGGTCCTGAAAGACATGAACATAAACAGAAAATAAAAATTATGATTTCGAAATCATTCTTTAAAACCAATAATGTGACTGATCATCACCTTCATTTAGAATAGTATTACTTTATCAACACCTTCATATTCACATTCAAGAACAACTTAATTTTGAATATCATGAGATCGCAAAACACACATTTATATACAGAGTTAAAAAAAAAGTAACAAATATCAATGACAATCTGAATTAGTAAGTAGTTACTAATTAAACAGTGTCAAGTTGTTTAGTATAATTAATTTAAAAAAATTATAAATGCACACTCAAATTTGTACTAATTCACTAAATAAATAAATATTAAATAAAAGCAACAACAGTAAAAACACAAGACTAAAGAAACTGCGTGAAAATGAAGAAAATTGTCACTTTAATTTTGTGAAGTGAGTGGACGAATGTTTCTGCAAGTAGAGCAAGTAGCGTCGGTATAGCAAGTGGTTTCTTCCGTACTGCGTCCGGCAGCGCCGTAGCGACGGCTGCCATGTTGGCCGCAGTTACGGCGCCGCCCCGTGGCAGCAATGCCATTGGCTGTCAGGTCACCCAAGTGCGGGGGAGTAGGGTCCATCAAACAACTCACACATTTGCAGAAATGTGTTCGCGAACTCTGCACAACGCGTGATACGAACAAGTAGAATTTCCGAGGGTTAGTTTCCTATTTTTATGCCAACATTGGGAAATCAGGAGAGTATTTCGAGATTTTACTCTACCATCTGAAAACTGAAAACACTAATCAGCTGCATTTCACGCTCGAAATTTGTCTGAAATTAGTCTATTTTATTTATTTCATCTAGTGGAGCTAATAACAGATTATTTAGAATTTAAATAGGACATAGCCTGAATTAGACCCATTGAAAGTAATGCAATTATCGGGCGCTGTTCTCACTATTTTTGTATTAAAATTCCTAGGTGGGTACTGGTCGTGGGCTGGGCAGATTTTGTTCAAATTCCAAAATAAGTGGATTTTGCGTTAAAATTCCTAGGCGGGCATGCTAGTCAAGCTCTGGTCAGGCTTGGTTGAAATTTGTAACTAGGGTCTGGTCGGGCGCTGACCGCGCTTTTTGGATAAAGGTTTTTCGTGGATAGTGAGCTAGCATTTTTACATTTATATCAGAGAGGGTATTAGATTTGTGTGAAGTTTGCCCCCCTCCCCCGTTTTTATCAAATGTCCATGTTTTGAGATCTTCTCAACTAAAAAAACTGGGTTTTCGAGAATGTGTCGATAACTTTTGAAAGAATTGACAGATTGGATTGGTCTTTAACATACACATCAAGTGTCCTAAAATGAAGGTCAAGTTCGTTAGCCAGCCAATTTGGATATAAAATCAAAAAGTGAGCGCATTTAAAAAAATGTTAAGCCCCCTTTTTTCAGAATAAAAATTATATGTAAGGATGTTTGTAGTACTCAAAAAGATGAACAATTTATCCTAATGACTTTTTTCATAAAATAAAAATTACTGGAGTTATAGCATTTACAAGATTCCAAAAAACAAACGAAAATGAACATTTTAGGCCAAACAACGCACGATATGAAGACAGTCAAAAGAGGAAAAACGTTGCTTTTTGAACACCCTACAATATTGTTAAACCATTTTTTTATGAAAAATTCAAATTTTGATCGCACAAAAAAATAATAAAAAACCAAAATTCCATTTTGCGGTCAACCTATGCAAGATATGAAAAAAGATGAAGAAACAAAAATTGTGTATATAAAAAAGATCTACAAATTTGTTATTAATCACTTTTTGATGGAATGCGTAGTTTTTGTTTTATTTGTAAAAAAATATAATTCAAAATAGAAAAATCAAATCTTTGGAAAAACGACGCACGGTACGTAAAAAGATGAATAGACAAAAATTATACATTCAAAAGAGATTTACAAATTTATCAACAATCAATTTTTGATAGGATACGTAGTTTTTGTTTTAATCGTAGAAAATAAAATTAAAAATAAAATAATTAAATTTTTGGACAAACGACACAAGCTATGAGAAAAATTAATAGACAAATGTTGCTCACACAGAAAAGAGCTATAAAAATTTGTCATCAATAATTTTTTTAAATAAGCGTATTTTTTGTTTTATTCGTAAAAAATAGCTTTAAAAATAAAAAAATAAAATTTTTTTGGAAAAACCACACAAGAGACGAAAAAAGAAAGTAGTAGACAAAAGTTGTCTTATTAAAAATGACCTACAAATTTGTTATAAACTTTTGTTATAAAAATTTTCTGAGAACCACTTTACGCTATGATGCGTATTTTTGGTTCAAATCGTAAAAAATAACATTAAAAATGAACAAAGTGAATATATGGAAAAAACACACAAGTAGCAACAAAATGTTTGATAAAAAAATTGTTTTTATATAGGATGCGCACTTTTTTAAATTATAACAACAAGACAATGCAAATACGCTTGTTTTCATACCGAAGCACATTATGAATTTTAATAATATAAATTTATTGAAATGATACATTTTTCAGGGCAGTTAAGGATAAAATTTCATCCAAAATAAGAAACAAATATTAAAGTTATCATGGTAAATAAAATTTGTACTTTATTTTACAATATCTGAATTAGCAATCCCAGACTGAGGTACAGAAATAAATATAATATACATTTGATATAATAGTGTTGAATCTAATGTAGAAAAGTTCGCAATTTGGATAAAATCGAGTGCGAAGCACGAGACACGTGATAAGAATGTATTCGTTAAAGACAAAGGAGCTTCAACAAAAGAGAATTCACAATCACCAAATTACAGTTGTCGATGCTTTGACCTTTAACTTTGAGAGGTCTGTTCAAAAATATGGGGGAAGTACAGAGACCGAGCGCGCAGCGCGAGGTAAATACATTATCGAGCGCCAAGCGCGAGAACCAACAGTCGCGGGCCCTAGGCGCGCCGAAACCTGCGAGCCGTGCGCGTAGCGCGCGATGAGGACGTGCCCGCCCAACTGCAGATTTTTGTTGTTGTTAAAATTCCTAGATGGGTACTGGTCGTGTGTCGGTCAGATTTCCTTAAAATTCCTTGGTTGGTACTCTGGTTGGGCACTGGTCAGGTTTTGTAAACATTCTTAGGTCCTCAGGTGGGGACAGCTCGGGTTTTGTTTGGACAATATTTTTGTTAAAATGCCAAAGCGGGTATGCTATTCCGGTTCATCAATTTTCAATCACAAAGAACTTTCGGCTGTGGGTGCCGTAACCATAGTCTCATTTTAGAAGGTGATCAATTATTCTTTACAACCCTCGATGATTCCGCTCACAGTCTGATGCTCACGCATGACAAAATATCTTCACTTACAATTCCCCCTTATAGCACAAACTTCACAAAAATATTCTCAATCCCATAATAAAATGTAAATAAAAAAATTATTAGTTGTTTTCAAAATAGGCATGCTACGATCACGTTTCTGTGTTTTAAAAACGTATATATATATATATATATATATA
>JAABKJ010014212.1:0-10151 GCA_011634705.1 Andricus grossulariae
AACCCACACACAAGATGAAAAAAAATGAAATAATCAAAGTTTTGATGAGAATGTGCCCACTACTCGGGACGATTTTTTCACTATTAATGTTATTTTTTACGAATAAAACAGAAACCACACATCCTATCAAAAAGTGACCAATAACAAATTTTTATATCTTTTTGGAGTGCACAGTTTATGTCGAATCATCATTTGTCGTATCTTGCATAGTTTGACCGTCGAATTAAATTTTGGATTCTTCATTATTTTTTGTGCAATAAAAATGAGAATTTTCGATTTTTCAAGGAAATTCAAAACGTCGTTATGATAATCCTGTAGGGCGTGCAAAAAGAAACACTTTTTTCGCTGTGACTTTTTTCCGTGTCGTGCGTTGTTTGGCTGAAAATGTTAATTTTCGTTTCCTCTTTTGGATTTTGAAAAAGCTGTAAGTCTGAAAATTTGAATTTTATCAAAAATTGTCATGAGAATAAATTGTTTAAATTTTTGAGTACTATGAGCAGACGCACATATAGTTTTCAAATTGTGAGAAAAATGGCCTCAAAAATTTTCAAAATGCGCTCGCTTTTTGAATTTTCATCCAAAATGGCAGAATAACGAACTTGACTTAGGATTTCACTCTTTCAATAAATCAGAAGTAGAAGTTTGAAGTTTTTTGAAAGGATTAGAAGCGATTTTTTCATATATACTAGTGTCACTGAGCATTGCATTAATTTAAGAATAATATGAGGATTTTTTGAGTATGACAATATTCGCCTTTGTCGGCACGAGTAATTAAAATATACTTTAGATGAAAGTGATGACAAAAGTAAAAAACGACTGCTTCCAGACAAAAATTGTTTAATTTATTGTGTCAAGACCAAAAACCGAAACTTAAACGTTTAACATTTCGAAACATTTACCAGTTTCCTGATCAGAATAAAAATTATCTGAAATATAAATACAAATAAATAGTAATAATAGTAAAATGATATAATAAAACAAAAGAAGCTCTGAAGAATTAAAAATTACCTTACCATTGAAATCTGGTGAAAAAAGTTCAAATAAAGTTAAACAAAAAATGAGTAGGGATTGTTGTGGTTGCTCGTTCATATGCCAACATTTGAAAAATAGATTATTGAATGGAAAAGATTATTGAGTCATAATTTTGAATATAGTTGTAAAGAATTAGCCTGTAATAAAAAATAGTAATGATTAAAAGTATTATATTTCTTGAAGGTTATGTTAGACATGAAGTGAAATATGATACATTCAAGGAAAAAATTGTTTTTACCTAAAACTAAGATTCAAATAATGTCCAAAAAGCAAATTCAAATGTTCAACCCATTATGTGGGAATTTTTTGAAAATTATTGATTAAAAACTGTTATTTTTATTTAAGTATAATTCAAAAGACAATTGTAAAATATTATTAGATCATTAATGAATTTACAATAGTAAAAAACTATAAGATATTAAAGAAACTAGCATAATTGATCACCAATCATCATATATTAATATGAATGTTTATAAGTTACATGCTGACCAATAGCTCTATGATATTTTTCTGCAAGTCTAATATTATCTTTATGTTATTTTATTCTCATTCTGAGAGGACGACTAAATTGTTAACTACATCAATCTTATGTTGCACAGGATGATCTGATAGAAAATTAAGAAATCTACCTGAATAAGTTTTTTTACGGAACCAATTTGTGATGATACTATTATTTGAATCTCTAATTACTTCAAGGTTTAAAAAACTTATAGAATTATTCTCTCTTGTTTCAAAAGTAAATTTCAGTCTAGAATGGTAAGAGTTCAAAATTGAAAGTATATAATCGAGCTTATTACTTGGTATAATTAAAAACGAGTCGTCAACATAACGTGTGTAAGCTAAAATTTCAAAATTAATTTTTGCAAAAGCATAAGATTCCAAGTCTTGCATAACTATTTCAGACAATATGGCAGAAATAGGAGATCCCATAGGGGTTCTTATACATACACAAAAATAACAGTTTTTAATAAATAATTTTAACAAAATTCCCACATAATGGGTTAAACATTTGAATTTCTTTTTGGACACTATTTTTAACTTAGTTTCAGTTAAAGACAATTTTTTTCTTTTATGTATCTTATTTCACTTCAAGTCCAACATAACCTTCAAAAAACATAATACTTTTAATCATGGCTATTTTTTATTGCAGGCTAATTCTTTACAACTATATTCAAAATTATGACTCAACAATCTTTTCTATTCAATCATGTATTTTTCAAATTTTGGCATATGAACGAGCAACCACAACAATCCCTATTCATATTCTGTTCAACTTTATTTGAACTTTTTTAACCTGATTTTAATGGAAAGCTACTTTTTAATTTTTTAGAGCGTCTTTTGTTTCGTTATATTATTTTATTATAGTTACTATTTATTTGTGTTTATATTTTAGATAAATTTGAAACTGATGAGGAAACTGGTGAATGTTTCAAAACGTTATACGTTTTAGTTTCGTTTTTTGGTCTTGACACAATAAATTACACTATTTTTGCAAATAGATTTGATACTTTCACGATAACTCATTATGATAAATTTAAATTTAAAATTTATAGCTTTTTCGGGTTTCAATTGTCTGCAAAACTACTGAAAATTGCCGACGTTTCGTGAACATTGCAGTTCACTTCTTCAGGGCTGACCTGAAACTATTTTTGTCTGGAAGCAGTCGTTTTTGACTTTTGTCACCACTTTCATTTGATTGTTAACGCTTTAAGTTTTAATTCAATAATGTTTGAAGTTTCCCATTTAGAAGCATATAATTTCAAAATTTGTTGAAATATGTCAAATTTAATGGTTCACATTATTTGAAATTCTTCAATTTTGGACGCTCAAAAAGTCGGTGATTTTTTGGGCAGAAATCACATATTTTCAGTAAGAGAATCTATTCAATCACTTTGAATGCCACTCCATACTACATCATATGATACTTATTGATTATATATATATATCATCTCAAAAATGTTATATTTGATTTGATTTATTAATAAGCGATAACGCAACAGTACAAGTACCAATTAAAGGGTTATATGATACAGTGAATGTATATACATTTACGTCTTATTTTAGTTGCCTAATTCTATTGATCGTTTGCTCAATACATAGTCTTTTATTTTCTTTTTAAACGTGTATAAAGATATCTCGAACAAGTCATCATCTAAAATGGCTGCTTCGTAGAACATATTTGATTCCCTAGATAATCTGAACATCGATGAGTTTTGTAGTATTGCATTATTCGTCGGAGCAACACAGAGTAGTTCAACAGACCTAGCTTTCATACGAGAGATTTTAAAGTGTAGATAAGCTAAAATATAATTAAATGTCTATTCTAGATTTTGTACGCATTGAATCTTTCACATCATTTATTATAATCGCTACCACGCTCAGGAGAAGTACCATCTTTTCTCAAGGCTAAAAATTTAAAGAACCGCTTTTGTACATTCTCCAATGCGTTTATTACATTTTAGTTAAATGGACACCAAATTTGAAACGCTCTCGCTCTCTTCAATTCTCCTATGTAGTTACAAAATCTATTTGGTTCGGTCGTCAGAGCCTTCTCCGATCTTCTAGTGTAATTACCATAATCTCTTTCAATAAAAATGTTTACTTCTGATCTTACTGCTTTCAATAATTGTTCTAAGTAAATACTCTTTCCAATTATAATTTTATTTCTGATTTTCTCTTCGCATTTTATTTGAGTAATTAATACCTTTGAATACCACTGTGAATATTTTGGTAAATTATTAACTTGAAGAGATTTTGGCACTACTTTATTCATAATGTTAAAGAATTTTTAGTATAAGAAATTACAGGCCATCTCTGTATCGCTTATAAAATACACATCGTTCCACACAATGTTCTCTATTTCTATGTAGAGAGTTGCTTTTGTCACTTTTCTATAATTGTGCCTATTTAAGCAAGAAAAGCAAGGTATAAACTTAATTTGATCTGAAAATGTATGCGATATATTTATTCAAATTTTCAGAGCAGAGTGATATTCATCCGCTTTCACCATTGGAGGTGTAAGAATTACTTGAAAGGAGTTAAAGTTTGCAAATATTAGATCCAGGCATGATCCATTAGCATCCTTTGCATTGTTATTTCGATTCAGCTCTAGAGAATTACCCATGGAATCTAAAAACTCAAGTTTAGGGTCAAACATGCTATCCTTCCTTGTTAATATAAAGTTTCTTACAATAAAGTCCCCTGTAATTAATATAGGTATTTTATAGTTTAAGAAAGAGTCGACAAGAAGTTGAATAAAGTCAGCATGATCGATATTTTTTATTCCAGGTGGTATATATATATATATATATTGTCTTGATAATAAATCAGCTATAGTGCGTAATAACTTTAATAGCTGCAAAATCAATTAGATAATGCGCACTTATCGAAGGCACTAAATTTATTTCATATGATTTGAATTTATTTCTCACTGAAATTATTACCCCACCTCCTGTGGAGCTATTTCTGTATTTCCTGTATGTAGTAAAATGAGAGTCGTGGAATAATTCTTTGAATCCAACATTTTCCTTCAACCACAATTCTCTTATAGAACAGGTATCGTATGTATATAAGTCGTCGAACGTTTTCACCGATTTTATTTTTGTATTCAATCCCCTAATATATTGATAGACAATTTTTATAGTTTCACCATCATTAAAATTAATTGTGTTTACAGCGCTTTTTACCTGTAGTGAGATGGTGGTGCTCAACTTTGAACTTGTTCCTCTTGTGATGTCCCTGCAGACTTTTCCTGCAATGGTTTCATAGCCACTATTTTCGATTGTCCTTGTAACCATATTATTCTGAGATTTTTTGCCCTTTTTTCTTCTTTTCCTCCATCAGTTCCTTCAACTTTTTCTATTCGTGGTTCTGCAACCTGGTGTGATCTGCCCTGCTGTGTAAACCCAATAAATTTGGAGCTAGCTTGTTTGCTTTCTTCTGAATAGCAAATTGTTCCAGGCAGTTTTGCGCATCCACCTTTGTTGGTAGTATGATTTACACTGGTCGTGGTCTGGTTGGTGTCTGTACATATTTTTCCATTCTTAGGACTTTTAGATTATCATAGGTATTACCAATTACTTCGGAAAGTACATCATGCCCTTTAATTTTTGTAGCTGAGTTATGCTCTCATGTCTCCTTCGTTAAATCAACAATATTTATATCGGTAGATGATTTTGCTAGCCCAGATATCATTACGTTTTTCTTCCTTAATGATATTTTATTTAGTTCCAATATAGTGAGAGATGAAAGTGAGTCACCTGATTGTTTTGTTATTTGTTGATCCTTTATTCGGAAAAGTTTAGCCTTTAACTCCTCAATCTCCGTGATATCGGTTCCTACTCCATCTATTCTTGAAGTCGAACTACTACTGCTTTGCTCTACCTCTTTAAATTTCTCATCTACCCTCCTCTTTTCTTCGCTAAACTCATTTTTGAGCTCTTGTAGGCAGGTGTCAATAGTTGCCTTAATATCCATATTCAGTTCCTCGTACAGGCTCTGCATATGTAGCTGCAATCGTTCGTTGAGGTATTTTTGAATATTTGTGTATTGTTGTGCAGAAAATGCCTCCACTTTTTTGGAGAGAATTTATTCGAAGTCTTCTTTTGACAGAGGAGTTGGCGATTTAGATCTCGGACTACAGCATTTTGTAAATACACTTTCGGGTAGTTTTTTTCCTTGCTTCGCACATCTAGAGTGGTAGTAGGACCCGCATGTGGCACAGGACACCGGTTCTTCCTTAATTTCACCATTGCACTCACGACCGACTTTGGCTGACATAATTGATAGTGAGAGTTTTCTGTTAACTTTGATGTGTAAGTAATTTTAGAGGTTAGGTGGCACTGATCAGCTGGTATGGGTGACGTATTTCTGTGACGTCACAGATAAGACGACCGATATGCTTAGAATGCTCCGAATTCACCAAATTAGCCGTAATATTTTTCAAAACTTTTTACAAAATTCACAAATATTGCAACTAATTCAGAGGTCCGGAATTTAACAAATGTTTAAGTAATTAATATTTCCAATGATAGCCAAATTTTCACCGGATCATCACATCATGAATTATGAACAAATTTTGTCGAAGACGAATTCTATTAATGCGGTACGGATACACATGGATTTCGTGAACTTATTACATAATTTCGATCCTTATTCACTCAAAATTAATAATCCGACCGAACACAGATAAAACCCGATGAAAAGGTTAACAAATTTTAACACAAAACCCGGATCTCAACGCAACGTGGTTGTTAAATTTATGTACAATGGAAGAATGTGCGCTGTAGTATTTTTTGGGAAACCTGGGAATTTGAAAGGATCGGTAGGCACAAAAGGGTTTAAAGCTTCATGAAAATAGAGACTGAAGAGTGGGAGGCGTCTTGCGTCGTCGCCTCAGTTATGCGGAAAAGCGCCAATATGGGTCAGTGTCGAATGACCATCGAAGCGAGCAACAACTTTTAATTAACGAGAAACCGCGAGGTTGTCTCTTATTTGTGTATCTTTCGAATTTAAACTTTTTTCTCTTACAATTCAATAAAGTGTAAAGTTGAATCGTGAAGTTGTTCCTGATTTAATAACAACCCTGTATTTTCCTACTATTTAAATAAAGCAGTGGTCTCGGGCCAATAGCCATTTAGAAACTTCTTGATTTTTGGAGGTTTCTAATTTCAAATATAACAATTTTGTGATTCTGAATTAATTTTGAAAATGTCAGGACAATTTCCTTACTGAATCTTTCAGAATTGAAAAAATTAATCTGTAAAGCCTTGTTAGTCAGTTTTAATTCAAAAAAGTTCAGGTTTAAATATTCTAAATTGCTTGGTTTTGATTTTAGTCAGTTTTAAATTTAACAAATTTAGATTGAAATATTCTAAATTGTTTGGTTTCTTTTTCAGATGCACAAAATTGTGTGGTTGTTTAAATTTCCGGAAATTATAGAATATCAAAATAAAATACTTGATGGTTGCACAATTGTCAGTTGAGAGGATTTTTGACTGGACTGCGTTGAATTAAGTGCGCTCACAATAAATTCAAAACAATAGAAAATGAATAAAATAATTTCTCAAAATGGAACCTTAAAAATGAGAATATTTTAGAATTAGGCATTTAGCTAGGTTTTTTTTTATTTGAAAATGTTCCAAAATATTAAACACTTTAAATCTATTAAAGAAAATAATTTCGAATCTAAAGGCTTAAAATTGTGAAATTTCAAGCCTTGAAATCCCATTTATAGTTATCTAGTTTTTAATTTTTATTAGTTTGGCCTCCTTTGACGCACGGCTTCTAATTTAATATTGAAATTATAATAATCCTGTTTCATATTTGTATATTATTAATTGTCAATGCAATGTTTCCTGCGTTATCATCGATTATTCGTCAATAATCAATCAATAAATCGATATCATTCGATGAATTATTCGAATTCCATTCAACGTATCCAGGTTGTCAATTGAATTCTTCGAAATCGTATAATATAAAATTGAAAGACTATATGAGTAGACAGTTTTTAGTGTTGAAAGTATTTTTTTTTAAATGACAGGTAAAAATGAGTAGATTTTATAACTAGACGTTAAAATTAAATTATTTTTTATTTGAAAATGTTTCAAAATATTGAACATTTCGAAACCAACTTGAAAAATAGAATCAAATTAAGGGACTAAAAAATGTGCAATATAAAAAATTGGAATCATAGCCATTTTGGTTTGTATTCTTTTTGATTTAATTCTGAATCTAATAATTAAAAATTGTCTGATTTTTAGTTGAAGAATTGAAAATATTAATTTTTCAAAATTGAAAAATAGTTTTTTCGAAGATTTCAAAAATGAATAGTAATTCTAAAAAAACCATCGAGAAATCAACCGTTTGAAATAAACATGTAAAGAGTTGTGTTGTTCATAACTAAAACCGATAAAAATAAAACTATTTGAAATTCATACATCAGTAATTAAATAATTACTTTAATTTTGCGACTGTGCATTCTTATACATTTTGCTTGAGATTTCATTGAATTTTTCATTGCTGAAAACAAGATTCCGTATGAAATGTTAGGTAAGAACACATTTAACATACTATAGGTATTTTTTTATCCTTTATAAATATTTCAAACTTACGTCTTATGGTGAATATTCTCTTCATACTGCAGATGAAATCCTGTGCGTATTATTCCAGGAAAAAAGTGTTTAGGGGCAATTTCAGACGAATAATTGTAATGAAATCACTAGCGTTCGTATTTCAGACCCAATGTTATTTCTAAATTGGTTTTTTGTTTCAACAAATGTAGGGCTCATTCCTCAATGAATTAAAAATACTTCTTAGCAATGAAAGAATTTTTTAGGCTTAAGTTTGAATTCACAAAAACTCATAACTAAGAAAATTAATTTTCAGGCCGAAAACGGCGAAGGAAAGAAATTTAGAGGATAGCGTTCGCAAAATTGAAAACCGCACATGTTTTTGGGCACCCAATCCAATATATTGATCAAAATAAGAAGAAAAGTTTGATAAAAAATGCGATGGTGTAACTTCTTCAGCTTTATTGAAACAGTAATAACGCAGTTTGCTATCTTCAAGTGAATAAACATGAATTATGTAGACGGAATTCTATAGTACACAACAGCACGCACCTGAACAAACACCAATCGCGTAATTTTATACCCAAAACAATCAAAACTAGATTGTATAAAAGCTTGTAACACTCTTCAGATTTTAATAGTTACTTCCCAAGTAGCAAAACAGTTCAAAAAATTTTAAAAACAATCATTTAGAAAAAAATGACGTGTAAACTTACATTTGCTTTTTTGTTTGCTACGAAATTGTTTATTGATGTGGATCCATCACCAGCTGTCAGAATTACGCCACTAACATCTATCAAAGTTGATCCAGCATCAGTTTTACACGCCAGTCGAGGTGAATACAGCTTTGGAGAAAGAGTTCATGGTGAACGATTTCTTCCCCCTGCCCAGTTCATACATGTATCACGCAATATACTGGGCGGTGTTCGTCAATACAAAGCAGTCATTAAGAGTCCGAATAAAGAAAAAATCACTTTTGTTATACTTCGCAGTATGCTAGGCAGTGAATCTAAAGGTGAACGTGTCCATGAAATTGGATTCAGTCCAAATCGCGACAGTGTGACCATAAAGTTCTGGAGTAAACCGAACCATGGGATAGATTTCATGGTAAATTTGTTTGGTGGCTAAGCAACAAATTAACCTCGCGAAACTGTAGCATGAACTGTTGTCAATGTGAAATTTATATTTGTATATAGTAAAGTATATAAATTTCAATCTGAGCTTCGATAATATTCAACTGTAATCGAGAAACCTAACAATGTGAATAAAACTAATGTACAACAAAGTTTGCCATATAATGATATTTTTTTAATCCTTTCATTTCATTAAGATTAGTGTTATCCACTGAATTTTTTATATTTTTTAATATCCAACTATTTGCTCTTGAATTAATAATAATAATTTCCAAGTTACTTTTCGCAGTATGAAGTTGTGTTTGGTCCCGGTTAACACATTCTGTTCGCAGCATGAAGTTGGTTTGCAGAGAGGCTTTTTTTATTCCTGTTTTTTTTATTTGTTCGCTTTACCATATAAAGAATTCACAGTTTGCAAATAAATTTTTTTTATTTCAAGCATGAGTTAAGTCTTTAACCTTCTTAGTTTATTATACGAAAAAGTCAGAATGATTTCAAATATTATAAAAGTTTTATGACATTCCCCTTTTTAACATTTTTAAAACACTGCTGGCTGATTTATTTACCTCGCGCTACGCGCTCGATTTTTGTATTTCCCCCACATTTACGGCCAGACCTTTTAAAATGAAGGGTAAAATCATCGGCAACTGTAATTTGGTGATTGTGAATTCTCTTTTGTTAAATCTCTTTTGGCTTTAACAAACACATTCTCATCACGTATCTCGTGCTTCGCACTTGATTATGTCCCAAATCTGAACTTTCCTACATTATGTTCAACACTATTATATCAAATGTATATCATATTTATTTCTGTATCTCAAGCTGGTACTGCTTATTCTGATTTTGCAAAATAATGTACAAATGTTATTTTTCATGATTTCTGCAATATTTGCTCCTTATTTTGCACTAATTTTTA
>JAABKJ010014213.1:0-10151 GCA_011634705.1 Andricus grossulariae
TTTTTTTTTTGGATCGGGAATAATTTAAAAAATTTTTTAATTTATTTTTGTTACTGAAAATTTAACTATTCTATTTTTTGTTGAAAATGTATATTTTTTTCATAGACATTTCATCTTTTTGTTTGAAAATTAATCCTCTTGGTTGAAAATTTAACTATTTTGTTGGAAATGGATCTTTTTTGGTAAAGAATTCATCTTTTGGGTTGAAAATTCAACTATTGGGCTAAAAATTAATTTTTTTGGTTGAAGATTGATTATTAAAGTCAAAAATTTCTCTTTTTAGTTTGAAAATTAGTCCGATTTGCTTAAAGATTCAAATCATTTCTTGAAAATTCGTATTTTTTGGTTTAATTCAACTGTTTTTGATTGAAACTTAAAATATTTTTTGATGGAAATATCAACTATCAAACTTTTTGTTGAGGATTCATTTTTTCATCGAAAATTCATCACTTTCGTTTAAAATTTAACTATTTTGTTCAAAATTTCTTTTTACTTGGCTGAAAATTAATTCTTTCAACTGAAAATATAATTGTTCCATTTTTTGTTCAAAATTTTTTTTTAAGTTTTGATTTTCAGAAATAATTATTTCAATTTAAATAATGCAATAAAAATATTGAAAAAAATTGTAATTTTTCACATGTTGCAAAAATACAACTTTCGATTGATATTTACAATAAAGTTATTTTTACTAATGTCAAATACAAATTTTTATTCTGCGGAATATGCCTGGCTTTGGTTAAATAATAAAATCAATACAGAAGAATCCAAAGAATTTCCAGTAATCTTGCCGAAATTCAAGAAAGAATCCAAAGAATTAAAAAAAATTCAATTGAATTCAATAGAATTAAAATAAATTTTGGGAAACAAAATTCTTTAAGCTATAATTCATCTAAAAAAAGACATTATTTCTTTATAGAATTATTTTTATTATTTTTAATATGTATATACAATTTCTATAAAGACCAAAAATATTTACAGAGCCTATTGGAACTGATACAAAATGTGTAATATAGTTCTTAATTTCCTACTTCACATCTGTTCACTAATTCTATTTTATTATAAACGCTTACTGTGAGAATACATCAACAAAAACCGACTGCTTTTTATATACAAAAAAATTGTTCACTTTTACAATTGTTACAAAAAACGTTGTAATAAAAAAGGCTAGTTTACTATAATCATATAACTTCTTATTGATTAAGAACAGTTTTTAAATAATTTCGATCATTTTCATCAAGTTCGACTTCATCCAAAAATCTATTGAAAACTTCAAATCTAGGTTCTTTCCGTATTGGAGATTTAGCTTTCATATAACGAAATAAAATATTATACAGCCGTGTAAAACGATATTTACGAAATTCCTCAAGATTGGCATTAACAATTAATTTTAGACTTGCAAAGTCTTCTAGTAGAAGCAATTTTGACAAAATATTATTAAAGTTATCATTCCAACCATCATCATTCCAAAACTTAGCCCAATCGGGAATTCTTCTCCAAGTTTCATGCAAGAAATTCTGATAAACACTATTTTCTACAGTACCATATAAATGAAGTTCTTGCTTCATCAATTCTACAATCTTTTCTATCCAAGACAAGAAATATAATTTGCTTTTTTCAAATTCTTCACCATGCATAATAGTTGGGTAAGATTTTGATATTCGTTCCAAAACTGGCACAAAAAATTCATCCCAGGGATGATTACTCAACAGCATTAACAGTCCAAAATTACATTCTTCGGACGAAAATTCGACTGAGTCTTTTGCAAACAATTTCGGCACTAGATGAAGAATGGCTTCGGAATCTGCTGGTGAACGTTGACATTGGAGAAGACATCTTAAGAAATGCTTCAAATTGTCTTCTTCTTCACCGTCTAATTTATTCCAAAAATATTTTACACCAAATTCGTGACGCTGAATTAGTGATACCCAAAGCATACAGTGTTCAAAGCTACTTCGAAGTCGATTATTAGGTCGATTGGGATACCGATAGGAGCTGAAAGAATTCACCTGTACAGATACATAAGAAGAGCGTGCATTTTCCAGATTCTTCGTGGTTCCCTCTAGCCAATTTTTCCAAAATGCTATATGACAGTAGGTGTCATCTTCATAAATCGTCTTTGAGTGAAATTCATTGTTCTTAACAACTTCTGGAATTTCGTTCCACAAAATATAAATATACTCCTCCAGATAAAAGAAGCAGGCAATGTTGAAGAGCTGCGTAGTTTCTAGTTTCTTCATCTCGACCCAGTATTTAAATATCTTTACTTTGTCTATCGTACCATAATGTGTCCAGAATAAATCTTCGATACAAGTTGAATCTTCGGGTAGGAGAGATTTGATGTATTTTCTCCAGGAATATATGTTCAATCCCAAGGATCTTGTTACGTGCTTTAATTTGCTCCTGAACTTGGCTGGCAGTGGCAAATTATTGGCGTGACTTAAAACATCTTTCATTACTTTATTCCAATGAGCAACATTTGCTTTTTCAGGATAATTCGCGGAGTATTTGTGGATTTTTTGTAAAAAATATTGGATCTTTGGCTTCGTCTTTCTATTTTTCCAGAGTGATGAAGCGATTTTGACGAGGCAGATCTGCTGGAGATTTATTTCGAATTTCATGTCCATCTTGTTAGCTTCTTCCATTTTTCACTTTCTGCTCTGTAATTCATATGCTTCTATAAATATTTCAAATTAATATTGAATTTTGCATTTTGATGGTATTCACTATTCATGCGTCCAAATTCAATTTTCTTTTGGGGATTTTTAAAACGCTCAAACGGAAATTTATTTCTGATATTGTGATAGTTTTGCCGTGTTCAATTTTAATTGTCTCGGAAATTTAAAGATAAACCAGAGAGAAAATGAATTAAAATATTATACCTCTATTTCCTGATCAACAATTTTTATTTCTATGAAATCCACGATCTGTCCCTATTTCGAAAACCGGACGCGTAAACTGAAAACAAAAGAGTATTTTAGAAAGACGTTCTAAATTTATAACATTGTTGAATTCTGACAGCTCACAATTATAAATTCTACGATCTATTATTTTTATGTCTATAATTCTTTAGAATTGGTGACGCTTCCAAACGCTTTAAAACAATTTTCAATTTAATACCGTAAAATTTAAACTATTCCGGAAATAAAAGCATTAACAATTATAATCACATCTTTAAATTTTTATTCTGAACAGTACAATTTTGAATTTAAAATCGTATAATTTTGAACACTTCTACCAAATTAGTTTTCATTCTTGAAACTTTCCACACTCAAATATTGTTAAATTTGAAAAGATATATTTTTTTTTACATTTTCAACTATAAATAATATATAGTTCTAATAATTATTGTTCTAGTTTACACCTTTGAATTTAGTATTCTCTAGTGAATGTTTGAATTTGAAACAATTTCAAATTCTCTATACTTCAAAAAGCTCTAATCAGAAATTATTCAATATCCAAACGTTTTAATTAAAAATTACTGTCCAAGTATTCAATACTGAATTTAAAAATTTTCCCAATTAAATCATAGTACAGAACCACTTAAGGATTTCGCATTTTTTGAAACAATTAACTCGAAATATGTACTGAAAAAAGTAAACAATTTCGCGATTTTATTATAAATAATGTTTTTCCCCTGCTTGAAAATATCTAAATATGTAAAAATAATACTACTTATATGTAAAATTGAGCAACTGTTTTATTTTTCATTTGCGAAAATAACTAAGGTGATAAGGAAGCAAATACGGAGATTTTTCAAGAAATATATTCTTTTAAGTAAAATTAATGTGGGTACTGTCTTTAATTAAATTTAAGACGCTTCAAATTCCTAACTTTTAAAGTAAAAATATTACATTTTCAATAAGATAAATTAATTTTTAACCACATAGTTGAATTTTCAACCAAAAAAATTAATTTCAACCAAAAAATGAATTTTCCACCAAAAAAGACGAATTTTCAATCTAAATGATAAACTTTTAACTAAAATTATGAATCTTTAATCAGAAAAGTTGAATTTTAAACCAAACAGATGAATTTTCAATCAACAAGAAGATTAATTTTCGACCACAAAAGACGAAGTTTCGAGAAAATACAGGATATTTTAACGAGAAATAATAAATTTGCAACCAAACATTGAATAGATAAATTTTTAGTTTAAAAAATCAATTTTCAACAAAAGAGATGAATTTTCAACTAAAATAATGAAATATTCAACTGTATTAGTTAAATTTTAAGTTCAAAATAAATAAATTTTCAACCGAAAAGATAAATTTTCAAATAAACTTATGAATCTTTAAATAGAATAGTTGAATTTTCAACCAAACAGTGAATAGATAATATTTAGTTTATAAAATTAATTTTCAATGAGAAAGATGAATTTTAAACTAAAATTATGCATTTTTAACTGGAACAGTTAAATTTTTAACTGATGAGATTAATTTATTCCAAAAAAAGAAGAATTTCCAACTGAACAGTTTAATTTTCAAATAAAAGATTTATTTTGAACCAAAAATGGAAAAATTAAATTTTCATGCAACAAAAACAAGAAATTTTCCAAAAAATAGTTCAATTTTCAACAAAATACAATAATTTTCAACTAAAAAAGATTAATTTCAAACCAAAAATTGAATAGTTAAATTTTCAGTAATTCAATTGAAGATTTGAATTTTCAATTAAAATGATGAATAACAACAAGAGTTGAATTTTCAACTGAGAAAGATTCTTCAGTCAACAGAAAAAAATTGTTAACCAAACGTTAGAATTTTCAAGCAAAAAGATGAATTTTCAACCAGAAGGGACAAATTTTCAACAAAATACATGAATTTTCCACCAAACACTTGAATTTTTAACTAAAAAAAAAAAAATCGAATTTCAACCAAAAATAGAATAGTTAAACTTTCAGCTAAAAAAATTAATTTACAACAAAAACGAATTTGCAACAAAACAATTGAATTTTATACCAAAAAATATATTTTTAAGAAATTTAACAAAATATTGGAATTTTCAACTAGAGAGTTGAGTTTTCTATCTAAAAAGTCGAATTTTCCAAAAAACATTTGACTTTTAAACCCGAAAAGATCAAGTTTCAACAAAGAAAATTAATGTTTAATGGAACAGGTGCATTTACAACCAAATAGTTGAACTTTCAAGGCAAAAAGATTAATTTTTTAGCATACAGCTGAATGTTTAACAATTTAAAAAATATATTTTTTTAACAACAATCATTTTTAACCAAAAAATATGAGTTTTTAACTAAAAAATAGTTGAATTTTTGAAATTCCTCCTACAAGGACGAATTTTCTACCCAAGAAGACCAATTTTTAATAGAACAGTTGAATTTTCTACCAAAAAAGATTAATTTAAAAAAAATAGTTGAATTTTTAAAAAATAGTCGAATTTTCAAGAAAATAATTAAATTTTTAACAAGATTGTTGAACTTTTAACCTACGACGATGAATCTTCAACCAAATCAAATTTTCAAACAAAAAGCATCAAAGACGAATATTTTAGAAGACAGTGAAATTTTGAACGAAGAAACATGATCAACCAAAAAAGAAGACTATAACATATTTTCTTTTTAGATGACAAAAAAGATTACTTTTCTGCAAAAAGATGAATTTTCAATCCAAAAAGGCTTATTTTCAACAAAACAGTTGAATTTTCTACCTTTTAAGAAAATAGTTGAATCTTCAACAGAATAATTAAATTTTCAACTGCATAGAACTTTTAATCAAAAGAGTTGAATTCCGGACGAAAAGTATAATAGTAGATTTTTCAATTAAAAAGAATTAACTTTTAACAAAAAATGTAATTTTTCCACCAAACGTTGAATTTTTAATCCAAAAGGTCGGATTTTATACCAAAAAATACGAATTTTCAACAAAACAGTTGAATTTTCGACAAAAAGAGATGAATTCTGGACCAAAAATATTATAGTAGACTTTTCAATTAAAAAGAATTAACTTCCAACAACAAAATAATTTGATTTTCTAATTGGGTTCTATTAATTCAGTCCCCATTTAAGCGAAAAAACGAGAAAAAGGGGAAAATTTATTTTATTTTATTTCCTAATGGGTCATTTTCACATGATTTACGATTTTCAAGTAGATTTAAATAATTACCATTATTATTATTATTATAACATTAAGCCAAATCCCTTTAGGGGCAAACGTAACTCACTCCGTTCTAGCCTCGTTATACTACTGGAAAATGTATTTTCAAAGAGAAAATTATAATTAATTAATATTAGATTATATAAGAGAATCAATTATTAGATACACAATAACATGTAACAAATAAAACCAAATAAATTATAGTTAAAATAATAATCTTTAACCTTGGAAATATCTACAGATTATATTTTCATTTAAGTTCTTTTTTTAACGTATATGTAAAAAATTAATTCCATGGAATTTTTCCTATTTTTATATGACGTTTCTTCTGAACATTGTTTTAGTTATTATAAATACCAGGCATTTTTGTAATTACAAAAAATAGTGGGGGGGGGCGAACTGAGAGCGGACACGGCCGAGATCCGGTCACATTTTAAACAATAACTTTTGTTTATTAATAGAGAGCGGATTAGCGCCATCATTTAATCTTGATAATTTCGAAATAAAAGCGTTTGAAATTTAAAACTATCAAACTAAAATTTTTAAATTTGGACAATTTCATTAGGAAGGAGACGAAATTGTATAATTTGTAATTCAAAGCGTTCAAAATTGAACAATTTTATTTTGAATTCAAGAATCTCGAAATTGAATGATTTCAGATTAAAATTTCGAAAATTGGAAAATTTGAAAACGTTAAAAATTGAATATTTTCCAATGAGAATTTTAAAAAATTGATTATTTAAAATTCAAAGGAATAAAAATTATATTATTCCGAATTAAAAGCATTCAAAATTGAATAATTTAAAATTGAAAGTTGTTGAATTTTAATCAATTTAAATTCGAAGAGATTAAAGTATGAACATTTGAAATTAAAAGATAAATTGAATGTTTCAAATTAAAAGCTTTTGAATTTCTACAATTTAAAAAAAAATGATTTAACATAAAAATTGATTAAACAAATTTTTCGAAAATCAACAAATAAATTCATCTTTATTTTCGCTGTTCAAAATGGAAAAATCTTCAATCATAAAGCTTTAAAATTGAATTATTCTAAAAAATAATCGAAATAAAAAGTAATTTTAAATAGGCAACATTAAGAATGAAAGAATGTATATTCCAGAATCTTGAAACTTAAACGAATCTGAACTTCATCTAAAACTAAAAAATGTAGTCGCGAAGCATTGTGATATTAAAAATTTGTTGTACTCAAACCCTTCAAAATGTCTATTACTTTAAGTAAATTTAAATCGTTTAGAAATTAACCATTTTTAAATGGTCAATTATACTTTTGGAAATTCAATCATTTGAATTTTATTCGCAAAATTTAAACTACTCAATTTAAATTGTTAAGAAACTTAAAATTTTAAAATTTTCTATTATACTTTTCGAAATTCAACCATTTCAATTTTATTCCCAATATTTAAACAACTTAACATTATTTTAAGTAAATTTTAATCATTTAGAAATTAAGCATTTTTTAATTTTCAATTATACGTTTCGAAATTAAACCAGTTAAATTTAAATTTCAAATTTTAAACTACTTACCTTACTTCAAGTAAATTTAAATCGTTTAGAAACTAACATTTTTTTAATTTTCAATTATATTTTTTAAAATTCAACCATTTCAATCTTAATCCCAAAATTTAAACTATTTAAAATTATTTCAAGTAAATTTAAATTGTTTAGAAATTAACAATTTTTTTAATTTTCAATTATACTTTTCGAAATTCAACCATTTAAATTTAAATTTCAAAATTTAAACTACTTAACTTACTTTAAGTAAATTTAAATGGTTTGGAAATCAACAAATTTTTAATTTTCAATTCTATTTCTCAAAATTCAACCATTTCAATTTTAATCCCAAAATTTAAACTACTTAACATTATTTTAAGTAAATTTAAATCGTTTGGAAATTAACAATTTTTTAATTTTCAATTATACTTTTCGAAATTCCACCATTTCAATTTTAATCCCAAAATTTAAATTACTTACATTATTTTAGGTAAATTTAAATCGTTTAGAAACTAACAATTTAAAAATGTTCTATTATACTTTTTGAAATTCAACCATTTCAATTTTGATGACAAAATGTAATCTACTTAAATTATTTTAAGTAAATTTAAATAGTTTAGAAATTAACCATTTTTTGATTTTCAATTATATTCCTCAAAATTCAACCATTTCAATTTTAATCCTAAAATTTAAATCACTTAAATTATTTTAGGTAAATTTAAATCGTTTTGAAAGTAACCATTTTTTAATTTTCAATTATACTTTTCGAAATTCGAACATTTCAATTTTAATCCCAAAATGTAAACTACTTAAAATTATTTTAAGTAAATTTAAATCGGTAAGAAATTACAAAATTTTTAATTTTCAATTACACTTTTTGAAATTCAACCATTTAAATTTAAATTTCAAAATTTAAACTACTTAACTTACTTCAAGTAAATTTAAATCGTTTGGAAATTAACAATTTTTTAATTTTCAATTCTATTTTTCAAAATTCAACCATTTCAATTTTAATCCTAAAATTTAAATTACTTAAATTATTTTAGGTAAATTTAAATCGTTTTGAAACTAACCATTTTTTAATTTTCAATTATCCTTTTCGAAATTCAACCATTTAAATTTAAATTTCAAAATTTAAGCTACTTAACTTACTTCAAGTAAATTTAAATTGTTTGGAAATTAACAATTTTTTAATTTCCAATTACATTTGTCAAAATTCAACCATTTCAATTTTAATCCCAAAATTTAAACTACTTAAATTATTTTAGGTAAATTGAAATCGTTTTGAAACTAACAATTTTTTAATTTTCAATTATACTTTTCGAAATTCGACCATTTCAATTTTAATCCCAAAATTTAAACTACTTAACATCATTTTAAGTAAATTTAAATAGTTGAGAAATTAACAATTTTTTAATTTTCAATTATACTTTTCGAAATTCAACCATTTAAATTTAAATCCCAAAATTTAAATTACTTACATTATTTTAGGTAAATTTAAATCGTTTAGAACTTAAGAATTTTTAAATTTTCAATTATGCTTTTCAAAATTCAACTATTTCAATTATAATCCCAAAATTTAAACTACTTAAAATTATTTTAGGTAAATTTAAAGCGTTTATAAATTAACAATTTTTTAGTTTTCTATTATACTTTTCGAAATTCAACCATTTCAATTTTGATGACAAAATTTAATCTACTTAACTTACTTTAAGTGAATTTAAATCGTTTGGAAATTAACAATTTTTTAATTTTCAGTTATACTTTTCGAAATTCAACCATTTAAATTTTAATCCTAAAATTTAATCTACTTAACTTACTTTAAGTAAATTTAAATAGTTAAGAAATTAACAATTTTTTAATTTTCAATTATATTCCTGAAAATTCAACCATTTTAATTTTAATCCCCAAATTTAAATTAATTAAATTATTTTAAGTTAATTTTAATCGTTTAGAAACTAACAATTTAGAAATTTTCTATTATACTTTTTGAAATTTAACCATTTGAATTTTTATCACAAAATTTAAACAACTTAACATTATTTTAAGTAAATTAAAATCGTTTAGAAATTAACAATTTTTTAATTTTCAATTATACTTTTCGAAATTCAACCATTTTAATTTTAATTTTAAATTACTTAACTTACTTCAAGTAAATTTAAATCGTTTAGAAATTAACAATTTTTTAATTTTCAATGATGCTTTTCAAAATTCAACCATTTCAATTTTAATCCCAAAATTTAAACTACTTAAAATTATTTTAGGTAGATTTAAATCGTTTAGAAATTAACAATTTTTTAGTTTTCTATTATACTTTTCGAAATGCAACCATTTCAATTTTGATGCCAAAATTTAATCTACTTACTTTAAGTGAATTTAAATCGTTTGGAAATTAACAATTTTTCAATTTCCAATTACATTTGTCAAAATTCAACCATTTCAATTTTAATCCCAAAATGTAATCTACTTAAATTATTTTAAGTAAATTTAAATAGTTTAGAAATTAACCATTTTTTGATTTTCAATTAT
>JAABKJ010014214.1:0-10150 GCA_011634705.1 Andricus grossulariae
ACTCACATCCTTTGTCACTGCCCTGCGATTGCGGGGAAACGTCTAACACTCACTGGCAGTTACTGCATCAGTGAGTCGAAGATATCAGCCAACAGCGTAGCTGCGGTCCTCTCCTTATGAAGAGGGCTTTAGGGACACGCTTAGGCTCACAAGGGGACGCAACGGGATTACCCAAGCGTCAGGGGCTTTTACGGTCTCAACCCAACTAATAATAATAACATGTGATTCATGAATTTATTGAAAATTATAAATAACTATTTCATGAATTAATGATTTAACAATAATATCATTACATATACATAATATGTATGCATAAAAATATTACTGTTCAGCAACTCACTCTCTGGGGCTGACACCTCTCCTAAGCGGACAGAAAGTCGTTCACCGTGAGTGTCCGTTATGGAGAGGTTTCACTGAATCCATGCTGTGTATAAAGCTGATAAGGCTGACAAAAATACATTTTACTGTTGTGCCTCCTGTGGTAAGGCAGGTTGCGAAGAACCCCGTATACATTTCTGTAAAGATTGTGCAAACTGAACGTTTTTGAGTAAACTTTACTATTTTTGTACAATAAATATGCATTACCATTCAATATCCTGCTTTTTCTATGGAATTGCCTGCATGAAACACTGTAAAATATTCTCATTTTTCAGGTCTTCAAATAATTCAACTTTTTGAAGCTGCCGCCATTTGGCCTACATTTTTTTCAAAGGTCATAGTCTAAACTTCAAAACCTTGCAACGCTTTTTTTTCAATTTATTTGCTGCAAAATTATGAATTTTTTAACAAGTATCGATTTTTTTCTATATTTTTTCCAAATTTCAATTTTTAATTTAAAACGTTTAGAACGATTGACACTAACAACAATTGGATCGTGTATTGGATACTTCGAAAAACAACCCTGAATTTTATTCAATTTATAAATGCCAGAAACAGTTCAAAAACTGAATAGGACTTTAAAGACCCTGTGTGGAAATCGAAGGTTAGAAAAAGGAGTCTTTAAACGGAGGGTTAAGTCCAAGCCACGCTGAGCATGGAAAAAATTTTTCTAAGAAGATAAAACAAAATTTTCAGCTTCTATATTTTGTGAGTAGCCGCACTGGCAGCACAGCGCCATAATTAATAATTTTTTTTCTTAAATGGAACGTTATTTCATAATTAGGGACATGCTTCCGAGGCGAGACGAAGCGAGGAAGGCAAACCAATAAGAGCGAGCGGTCTTAGAAATAATGTGTGGATGGATGCTAATTTTTAAGGGTCAGTTTTTTCAGAAAATTCGATTCAAAATGGAAGTGTGAGTAAATCAATTTTTTCAAGCCAGCAGGCGGACAAATAAACGTTTATTTATCTATCCTAATTTTGAAAAATTACAATGGAAGAATCTTACAAAAAATTAAATAAAAAATTTGTTTGGACTGGCCCGCCTTTCCAAGGGCAACGAGAAGGCGGTCCAGTTGGCAAAACGAGGCGCAGCAAGTGAATACACAAGACCAGAACCGGTACTGGGAATAGCGTCTTGCTGTGTCGGTATGGCCATCAAAAGGTGGATTCGAACGAAACACCGAGAATACTGGGAACAAATCCAGGGTTGCTGTCAGGCGAAATCTATCCTTGGTTATACATATAGGACGGACAGAGCCAGGGAAATCCTGCGTTTACCCAAGACAGTGGTACGGATCCTAACTGGGCCCGTTTTGAAACTAACTCGATAATTTAAAAGAATCCAACCCAAAAATTCAATATGGCGTAAATCCCAAAATTTTGAAAATTTTTCAAACATTGTTTGGGCCCAAAATGTCTCTTATTGAGCACTATAATTTCATTAAGTTTCATTAAAATCGAACGACCACTGGCAGATTCTGATATTCCTGACGTGTTCTGGCCCAGTAATTAAATTTTTTTTCTTAATATAAACTTACATGAGTAATCAACCAATAAACGATATGAAGTTGAATTACATATCTATTATAATGTAAATACTATTAATTTCTAATGTTTTAGTACAAAGATAATTAAATCTATATTGAAATCATACTACAAATTATTTCTATCTTTTAAGATATTAGAAAATTAATACTAAAATAATGTTGTAAATGGTATAAATTGTAAATAAACTAAATATCAATATAATATTACTAATACTCGTAAAATTAAAGTAATAAGATTTAATTCATATCATAAACATCGTACGCATACATACATAGTAGGGTTGTCCAAAAAACGTATTTTTAAATTTTGACCATTCCGCCCCAGAAACTGAATCTTCTTAATGGAAAAACGCGGGATTATTTTTTCAGATTTTTTTAATTAATAATTGAGCGACAGCTTGGATAAATGAGTTTTACGTTTATCAAGATGTTTCCTTCTTACTGAATGACGTTAAACTAATTTTTCTTTTATCGAGTTTCATTCCCTGGTCATTTAACTGTTATTTAGTTTAACAAGTTTTCAGTTGAACGATAACTTAATCCATCAATCTTTAATATTTCTAACTTGAAAATGTAACAATAAAAAAATTCAAAATGAAGAAACTTATTTTGAAACTAAGAAAAATTTTCATTAGATTAAAAAGCCATTTCTTTTATTAAGAGCCAATAAATATTTATCTTTGATTCAAAGAAATCTTCTTTGAATCGAAGTATCTCATTTCTGTGTGTGGATTTATATTTTTTCCCAGTAATCTTTGAACTATTCAATTTATAAAAGCTAAATGTCTAAAGTTTTACAGATGAACGGCATTTAGTTTAAAATTATTAAATTGAAAAGTGTTAAAAGCTTCGATCTTCTACATGTAAATTATTAAGCCTCTGAATCAAACATTTCTGCATTAAAATTTGTATAATATTCAATTGAAATAGTTTTAAATTCAAAAGAGTTTGACTTTGAATACTTTAATTTTCAGTTCAGTTATGATTACTTCGAATGAATTTATTTTTAATTTCAATGACAGCTTTATTGAAACAACAAGAAGATAATATCGTCAAACTGGTAAGTAGGCCATATCACCTCGAAAAACATGAAGAATTAACAAGGTACTGCCCCTTACTTTATTCACTTTATTCACGGTAAAAATGATCTTTTTGAAGTGTATGTGTAAAAAGATATTAATTTCATGGAGAAATGAGCTTGATAAAGTTAAAACTGTAAACTAATATTTTCAAAAAGTCTCATTTTTCCAAACTATTAATTTATAAAAAAAATAACATGAAGATAATTTTGAAAACATAATTTTTAGACTTTCATGTTTATTTAACATTGAGCATGCTCTTTTGTTGAACTAGCATCTAAAGTTGCGTGCTACGCGCGCGTGTAGTTTTTCGATTTGAGTGGGAAATAATTTTTAATACAAAATAAAAATTTCTAATAACAATTTTTTTCTCGGATTTATTTGTTTATTTGCTTATGAGATTATATAAATATAATTTTCCTAGGTTACTTGAAAAAATTAAAAAAAAAAAATTTTATTTCAGATATGTCGAAAACATATATAGAAAATTGCTAAGAAAGTTTTTTTATCTTACATGATTTTATACATCTTTAGGAAATCTTCAGTTCAGCTTAAAAGATATTTAGAACTTTTGGAAGTTTGAAAGAAATTTAAAAATATTTTATGAAGTTTGGAAAATCTTTCAAAGTTTTAAAATATTTTTAATCTCTTCAAAACTCTTCAAAAACTTCAAAACTTCAAAAACTTCAAAATTCAATCTTTTTAAATTTTAAATTATTTTGCAAATTTTTTTCGATATTCTTAGAAATATTTTCAAATGTTTTAGAATTTTGTTCAATTTTCTTCAAAAATTAATTTTTCAAATCAAAAAATCATTTTGAATTATACCAGGAATCTGAAAAATTTGTTTGTCCTGATAAAATCTTTCAAAATTCTTTAAAAAACTTCTAAACGTTTTGTTCAAAATCGTCAATAATCTACATTTTGTTGACATTTGTTTGAAACATTCCTAGGACTTAAAATATTTTATAATCTTTTCTGAATTTTTAAAACTTCGAAATATCTTTTAAAATAGTTTAAAGATTTTCTAAAATTTCTTAATAATAATAATATTGTATCAAATTCTTCCAGATTCTTTAAATGAATCTTATTGTCGGTACTTGTAATTTATTGGCTACCGGCCTTTACCCATCGCTGCGATAGCTAAGAAGCGCTTTCTATCTGTTTACATTTTTGAATAGTTACGGCAAAATAGAACAGTCTAAAATTTAGTGCAATCAAGCGGTCGGACAATTCACGAATGCGCCTTGTTATTTAACGCTTAATGTTTTGGAGACGGCTTCACATTACACGAAATATCTGAGTTCAGTAGGACAAATTCTGATTTAAACCAGAGTAAAAACTGCTGGAAAAGTAGAATTTGAGACTTTGGAATGACCCACATGGAAAGCATGAACTGTTATCTTATTGGCAAACACGGATCTCAGTATCATAAAAATAAAAACGAAATTCGAAAGCGTCACTGATAAAATAGGGTAAAATATACGGTTAATAAATTTCGATTGAATTCAAATTTTTCTGTCCTTAATTGTTAAAAAAAGATGTAGAGACAATAAAATAATATTCAGGAACAAGGATAGTCAGAAAATCGTGTTTTCCTGAAAAGTCACACAAAACGTGCGTCGTGAAAAAGAAATCTTAGCAGAAAATTTAGTGAGATCCCTTTTCCTCTGTGTGAAATGTTTTTGTCAGTTTTAAGTGCAAATTAACCTAAAAATTCCGTAAACACAATGCACAAAAGTTATGTGACCTTAGTTGAAAGTATTTATATGATTATTATTTCAAATTGAGATGGATTTTATTTTATTTTTTTTTTCAAAATCTAAATTTTTGTGGATAGACCTCTTTTTGACGCTCGGCTTCAATTCCTAAATAAAATCGCTACACAGTAAGTATTTATTTCTTTGTATATATAATTACTTACTTAATAAGAAAGCCAGCGTAATTTTTCCTTTCATCTTCCAACCTGAACTTTAAGACTATCTTTTTTCCAATAAAGATTTTTCGTTTAAAAAAAAGCGAAGTTGGGCAAGAAACTGGTATCTGGAAAATGATAAGTCTTCATTACAGTTGCCTCATATAGTATTTGTGTACACGTGATAAGCATGTTTTCAACGTTCAGCGAAACGCAAATAATTTCGAGATCTTGCAATGCGTCATAATTTCTTATTTGAAAACAGAAAACAGTTTAGAACAAAAATGTTAAATATCATTAGAAATCTTTATCTCAGATTTGCAAAATTCTAGATGGCGAATCTTTACTAGTTTTTCAATGTGAAACTGAAATAGTTAATGCGCTATATATCCGAAAAAAATAATCGTCCGAGGTGATCGAAAGTGGAAATGAATGGTAAAAAAGGTGTTCTAAACGCGATGGCGTAAGCAGTTTGAAAAGTCGCTGATCATGTTATATTTTTTCAAATATGGCTGAAAATGTTTATTTTTCACATTCAATACATGAGATCTCAAAATCATGTCGAACAGAAAAAATTTGAACCACGGATTCGTTTTTAGGATATCAAAATCATTCGGGGTCACCTTGTCCAGTCTTTACGTACAAATTTTGTCGGCCTGTGTTATTAATTATCTTGCCAGAAACATCAACGATAATACGTTATTTCTACAATTAAATGAATCTGTGAAACCAAAGATGTCCAAGTAATTAGAAACCTGATTAAAAAGTATAACTCTAAAGGTATTAGGGATTTTTTTATAAAACTTAATTCTACAATCTTAAACTCAGTAAAATAATTTGAAACAAACAAAATTTAACAAATTTAAAAACAGGAGAAATAAGTGAACTGAAAAAAAATTATTCTAACGTGGCGGTATTGAAAGTTTTTTGCCGCTCCAAAGACATGTGTCATGTTTCTTGTCGATTCTCCTCTCATATTAATATATTCAAACTTGCCAAGTTCTTAAAATTATCAGAAAAATTTTAATTTGCTAATTTAGTGTTTTAATTTTTTGGTTGAATTTTATTTTTGAAAAATCAATTCTCATAATTCAAGTTTGTATTATAGCTCTTTATTCTGTTGAATTAATTTTTGTTATTGCTGAAGTTAGGCCTGGCCAAGTTTTTGCATGGTAGATATTTTTGGTAGGATTTCATTACTTTTTGAGTTACATGAAAATAATATAATATTATTACATCATAAATTCACGAAAATGAGGAATATGTATGCAGGTATTAAATCAAAATCTTACAGGCATAACATATTTGTTTGAAAATATTTCTTAGTATATGTTAAATGAAAAATAAATCTTACAATAAATTCAGCATCAAGCCAGATTTTCTAAATATCGTTTCATTATAAAAACATATATTTTAATATAAATACTGAATTAAAATTAAATATTCATAAATCTTTTTAATAATAGTAGGGAAGGATGAACAATCAAAAATTTTTTGATTTTATACTAGTCTTACGATAGAATAAAAGAAAGAAAAGAAAGAAAAGAAAAGACAGGATTATTTCGGGCAGTGTGACATGCGGGTAATACATCACGAAATTACGTCACTTCTGTATCATTAAAAGAGAAATTTGAAGGCAGAAACATAGAGGTTGTGTAATTTACAACGACTCTTCTGTAAATGTACTTAAGGTTTGGAGATTTTATGTATTAGTTCGGCTTCTACAAACATGGACGTATCCAAGGGAATGTACGGTTCAGGTGATAAGGTGACGTCTATTATTATAACTGTTGTAAACGAATTCGCGTACTTTGCAGATTTTCATTCAGTTATATCTTATGACCATTCATGTTAGAAGATGCTAGAATATTATAATTTTAATTCACATGAAAATTATGTTAAGCGAAGCTCCCCACAAAAAAAAATTAGGATGCTCTTTTTCTCTCAGACTTAAGATGGTTACAGCACAATATGTCGAAGGCATTTTTTGTTAGAGTTGGATTTATAAATAGTCTGCATGGGTATGTGCTAGTATATATCATCAATCACGGACGAATTTCCATAATGCAGTCAAGTGATCTGATAAGAGCAATGTGACTAATTCGACATATTGGGCAAAGCCTGGTTTTCCTTCATCATCCACAGACTAGGTTGAAGCCAAGTGCATGATTGGGGGACCTACAGCTGAAGATGAGATTCGAATCACTAGAACCTCGGTAAAAGTGTATAGACAAATTTCCAGATGTACCGGCTCATGGATCGAACACCGGAACTCTAACGTCAAGTCCGTGCGCCTAACCGCCTGAGTCATCGAAGCTCTATAATAAGCGAAGCTTCCCACTATCATTATTATTTGTTTTCAAAACTTGCTCTCGGGTGAACCCGGTATTTCATCATCAGCAACGCATAAAGTCAATTGCCGAATGAGATGAAGATGTTATAAATTAATTTAATACGAGGTTTGAAATCTTTTGCGATGATGGTGTAGGTACAAAATTAGGAGCATTGTGCAGTTTGGAGTTCGTCTTTTACCGCTGTTATCGCTACATAGCGGCCACCATCGTTGGAGGTGACAAAAGTCGCCTCTGGATGCTTTCTTAGAGCCAGCATCTATCAGACAATATCAGGCTTTGTAGCACTGATACGTTGAGTAGTGGGGAATGAGAAATTCCATTAGATCTTACACTGGTCATTCTCCACAACGGACTCAAGTTTCCCATAGGCGTATGGCAAAACGGGCAATATATCAACACCATAAAAGTACCTAAGAATGTAATATAACACTTTTAGAGCCGAATTGTGTCTCTCTATGTACCCGTAACACACATACTTTGAGCATCCACTAAGAACATGTCCAAGTATCTCTGGCTCTTGCTTGCACGCTCGGCAGTTGGTATCGCCTGCAGGTACATTCATTATGCGCTCGCGGTAAACTCAGGTGTCTCAAACGCCGTCTTGACAGTCAAAAAGATATCCCTCAGTCTCCGATGTCAATCCAGCAGACTTGAGAAACATGTTGCACCGACCCATCAAGAGCTCTTCTCTACGAATGATGCCGTAGAATTTACCATAAAGGGGCTTGTCAGCATGTTTTCTTAGTAGAAGCGTATGTTCTGCTTCCTGTACACGACTTTTGAGCACCGAAGGTATTAGTGATGCTAGGCCATGTATAGTGTCGCTGGAATCAAATGGGAGGCCAAGCTCCTCTGCGGTCATATATGCGGCACGGTACAGGAACGGCGCAGCATTAACAACTTCATGTTGATGTGCGAGTCGCATAAGAGAATCTGCATTATTTAGAACTCAGCCGGCTGTAGCTAGAACCGTTCTTCGATAAAGACACTCCAAGCTTAGCAAGTCTCTACCCCCTTTATCTCGAGAGAAGTATATTCGAGGTACGGAAGATCTAGGATGATGACTTTGATGGATTCTCATCATCTTGCAGGTGCTTCGGCCAAGTTGCTACAACTCATCGACGTTCCATTTTGCTGCACCAAACGTGTAGAGCAGTATAGGAACGGCCAGCATATTGGTCTCCTGGATCTTATTCTTTCCAAATAATTCAAAAGCCCAAATTTTTCTGAGAATTTGGCGATACCTTTTTTCGAGGGCCGCTTTTAACACACGCACATTTTGGGTTTCCGCTGGCGGTATTCCAAGATATGTATATGTTTTTCCATTACCAAGATATTCAATGGTATTCCCGCCCATGAGTCGAACATCCTGATCGTCACGCGATGATGTAGTTTCTAGTCTTCCTTGGTGTAGGTGGACGCAGGCACACTTTTCCAGTCCGAAGCTCATGCCAATCGCTTTAGAGTACCTATTCACCGCCTCCACAAGGATGTTAAGGTCCTCTCTCGAGGAAGCGAAGAGTTTAAGGTCGGTCATGTATAAAAGGTGGTTGACTTTATATTGTCTTCCGTTTGGCGGGCCACATAGGTGTCGAAAGCTGTCGCTTCAGAACACAATAGATAGAGGCAAGAGGGAGATGCAGAAAAGTAACGGACTTAGAGAGTCTTCTTGGATGCGACAAGAGCATAAGCTCTTTTATGTATCTCACTATTTTTGGAAGCACCTCCACGCACTCAAGAAGCTCAATAAGTAGCTCATGCTTAGTGTTATCGAATGCCTGACGATAGTCAATCCAAGCCATGGACAGATTGCGTCGATACCTGATCGAGTCTTGGGTAATACACCTGTCTATCAACATGTTCTCCCTGCAACCTGACAGCCCTCTCTTGATGTACGTTGTTCAACTATTGCACTCCATGCCGGCTCGATAGATGTTAATACCCTCTCCTTGAGGATGCCAGCGAATAGCTTGTAGTTGGTGTTCAAACAAGCTCTGGACCTGTAGTTCTGTGGACTTGACAAATCTTCGATCTCAGGGATCAGTAACGTCCGTTTTTTCACTAGCCACTGCGGGATGGGTTGTTCTCCGTTCAAGAAAGTAGTACACATACGAGGCCCACCTTCCACTCATAGGTACTCATGACCGAGTACTTCGCTACTAAACATGTTCGCGAAACGCGGTAAGAGGTAGTGCATAAATTACATAACACTTTTCGGGGGAGGAGGTGCAACTTAGTTTTACATAATGGTGAAAAACTACAGGGAAGAGTCGGAAAAAGCGTTATATAGGGGGAGGGGGGCCCAAAATTGTCAGAAAATTGCGTTACGTAATTTATGCACGACCCCTAAGTGCTTAGTAGATTCGCTGGTGTCATTCGTCATTTTGGAACTCCATTTTCCTGTTTGCGCATTCGTCATAATTCGCGAGCATTCACACTGAAGAGCCCTTCTGTAGGGTTCCGATATTCACTCTGAAGAGTCCTATAAGAATCCAACATTCAACCTGGAGAGCCCGTTTATAGGGATCAAACATTCATCCTCGAGAGCCCGTTTATTGGGATTCAACATTTATACTGTAGAGCCCGTTTATATGGATCCAAACATTCATCCTGGAGAGCCATATAGGGATACGACATTCATACTGAAGAGCTTAATAACAAGCCCTATTTTCAATGCCAGCCACTGGCACCAACGATCCAAAATATTAATTTTATTTACGTTAGACGGAGAAAGATAAACGCAACTCAACAAATGCACACGGACATGCACATATGCAAAAAAAGGTCAAAACTTAAAAGTATTATTATTATATCATTAAGCCGTTTCCCTTTCGGGGTAGGCGTGAATTGCTCGGTGGTAAAGTAGTGATGTGT
>JAABKJ010014215.1:0-10150 GCA_011634705.1 Andricus grossulariae
GTGTGGAGAAAACTCGACAATGTAACATATTGAGAGAGAACTAGAATCGACGAAAATGTATTTTACGGCACTTCCGGTACTGAATAGTTCATGATAAGAGATAGGGCAGGAGACTTACGAACTTCAAATAAGGCTTTTGAGTCCGAGAGTACGTGAAACGGTTTGGACATTGGACTTATCTCGAGTTCGATCTAGTTTCAAAACAGCACATTTTCCGATAAAACTATGCATTTCAAGATCATCAAATTTATTTATAACTTTATTTCAAAGCTCTTCTTGATATTGAGTAACCACAATTCCTTCATTTCAGGAATTTCATTTCATTTTGATATGAGTTTTACTACATTATTTTCTGTCGCAATTTATGTTACAAACAAGTTATTATCCAGTAGAAACAGAATATAAGAGTCAGACAGTCTTACAAGCCAACAGTATTCTACTTACGTATTCCGGAATTCTCATTAAAAGTTTAATTATAATTAATTGAGATTTCGATGAAGATATACGTACTTATAATTACTATTAATTAATAAATTATTATTATTCAGTCTCAAATATTAAAAATTGTATTTATTTATTTATCTATTTATCTATCTATCTATCTATCTATCTATCTATCTATCTATCTATCTGTCTGTCTGTCTATCTGTCTGTATGTTTCCCTTTCTGTCTGGCTGTGTGTCTGTCTGTATGTATGTATGTATGTCTGTCTGTCTGTATGCTGTCTGTCTATCTATCTATCTATCTGTCCATTCATTCATTTATTTATTTATTTATCCTAGGTTTCACACCTTTTTCCTCTTCCTCTCTTTTTCTCATTTTTCTGTCCAAATGGGAGCTGAATTCAAATAGAACCAAATAAGAAAACCTATTTTTTTTATTGAAAGGTCATTTTTTTCGGTGAAAAAGTTTACTATTATATTTTTCGTTCAGAATTTATCTTTTTTTTTAATTATATAGATATATAGATATATATGGATATAGATACACCGAAAAAATGCCGTTATTTTTCCGAAATTTCAAAAAAAAACTTTTTTCAAGCGTACTATACGTACAGAAAAATTCGGCTATTCGTACCGCAATTTCTGTACACATAGTGACGGCCTAAAAATTAAATATTTTCTTGAAAATTCAACAATTTTGTTAAAATGTCATTCTTTTTAGTTGAAAATTCAACTATCTTGTTAACAATAATTAATTTACTTGTTAAAAATTAATATTTTGCAATTGAAAATTCAACAATTTTGGTAGAAGATTCAACTATTTAGTTGAATATTATCTTCTTTGTTGAAAATTAATATTTTCCCATTGAAAATTCAGCTGCTTTCCAGAAATTTCACCTTATTGTCTTTGAAATTCAATAATTGCGTAGGGCCTTTTTTGAAAATTCAACCGTTTTGTACAGAATTTAACAGTTTGGTTGCAAATTCACTTTTTCGTCAAAAATTATTATTTTCGGGTTGAAAATCCAACTATTTAGTACAAACTTCGTATTTTTGGCTTCAAAATTCCACAATTTGTTTGAAATTTTTTTCTCTCTTGACTGAAAAATCTTTATTGTGGAAAATTGAACACTCAGTTGGAATTTCGTCGTTTTTTATTTGAAATAGAAATATTTTTTGGTTAAAATCCTAACTAATAACACTTCTTGTTGAGAATTCACGTTTTTGACTAAAAATTCATCTACTTGATTGAACTACTTTGTTGAAAAAAAAATATTTTTTGTTGATATTAAAGATTCATCATTTTAGTTGAAAATTCATCTGTTCGGTTAAAAATTGAACTATTTTGTCGAAAATTATTTGGTTTTATTGAAAATCCTTTTTTTTTTGTTTTTTTTTTGGTCGAGGATTCATAATTTTAGTTGGTAATTCACTTATTTGGTTAAAAATTCAACTATTTGTTTAAAAATTCTTGCTTTTTTGGGTTGAAAATATAATTTTTTCAACTTGAAATTTAACTATTCTATTTTTGGTTGAAAATTTATCCTTTTTAGATGAAAATTCATCTAGTTTGATTAAAATTGATCTTCTTTTGTGAACAAAATAACCATTTTAGTTGCAAAGGAATCTCTTTGGTTATAAATTAGTTTTTTTTTAATTAATTTTTTTTACTAAAAATGCAACTATTTCATTTTTGGTTGAAAATTAATATTTTTCAGTTGAATATTCAACTATTTGGTTAAAAATTGATGTCTTCTATTGTAAATAGGACTTCCTTAGTAGAAAATTATTTTTCTTGGTTGAAAATTCCTCTCTTCGGTTTGAAATTCATTTCTTTGATTGAAGAATTGAACAGTTTGAAGAAAATTTATTTTTGGTTGAAAATTAAGTTATTTAAACAAATTCACAATTTGTCTATTTCTTAATAAATATATTCCATTTCTGTTTAGGATATCGATAAATAATGTCTTTTCGATGACTTTTTGCTAAGATACTTTTCAAATTGACCATTAATAATTATTTAAACAATTTTCATAAAGAAATTCCGAGTTTGGCTATTTGGCCACCTGGAAATCCACCAAATATGATAAAAAAAATTGGTATAGAGAAAAATATTAATATTATTTTATTACTTCAGATTTTTTGAAGTCCCTGATCCATATTTTATGCTGTTTCAAGATGTTCATATTTTTAGCTTTCGAAACAAATTTTTTAATTTAGCTCTCAACCCTTAAAAATTTTTTTAATCACGAAAAAATTAAGAACATTTGTTTGGATTATGGAATAAAGGTGTAAAGAGGAAAGGAAAAGAAGAAGGGAATAAATAAATAATTAAATGAAAAAAATAAAGAAATAAAGAAGTAAGGAACGAATTAAGGAAATAGAGAAATAAAGAAGAAATATAGAAAGAGAGAAAGAATTAAAGTAAGAAAAAAATAAACGAGAAAAGGAAAAAAGAAGTAAGGTACAAAAATAGGAAGATAAGGAAATGATCGAAATAAAGAAGGAAAGCTCGAAATAAGGAAATGAAGAAATAAGACAATCCAGAAATTATTTTTAAAAATAATAAAAGAACTTAAGAAAGAAAGCTGAAATGAAAAGAGATAAGAAAATGAATAATGAATGAAAAGAAGCGAGAAGAAGATAATCTAAAAGAAATAAAGAAAGCGAGAAATCAGGAAATAAAAAAGAAAAGAAACAAAGTACCAAAGAAGAAAAAAAAGGAACTAAACAAACGAAGAAATGAGGAAATACATGAGGAAACAAACAAAAAACAAGGAAAATAAAGAAATAAAGAACCAAATAATGAACGAAATGAGGAAATAAAGAAATAAGAAAATTAAGAAATTATTTTTAAAAATAATAAACAAAGCTAGAAAGAGAAAAAAACGAAATGAATAATGAATAAAAGGATGTCAGAAGGAAATAAGTTAAAAGAGATCAAAAAAGCGAGAAATAAAGAAGGAAAGAAACAAATTACCAAAGAAGGAAAACATAAAATAAACAAACAAATGAAGGAATAAATAAGGAAGCAAAGAAAATAAAAACAGTACAAAAAAGGAAAAGTAAAGAAATAGAGAATCAAATAAAGAAATAAAAAACGAAATAAGGAAATAGAGAAATAGAGAAATTAGGAAATTAATTTTCAAAATAATAAAAGAAATTAATAAAGAAAGCTAGAAAGAAGGGAACAAATAAGGAAATAGATAAGAAAATGAAAGAAGGGAGAAGGAAAAACGAAAAAGGAAAAACGGGAGGACGAGAAACATAAGTTTTCAACCAAGAACATTAACTTTCCACCTAAAAAGGTGAATTTTCAATAAAATATGTGATCTTTGAACTAAAAAAGGTCAATTTTCAACAAAAATGGAATTGGTACAATTTTCGGTTAGAAAAATTTATTTTCAAGCAAAAAAAGAAGAATTTTGTACAAAATAGTGAAATTTTCAACTAGAGAAGATCAATTTTTAACTAATTATGGAATCGTTCAGTTTTGAGTAAAAAAAAATTCATTTTCAACCAAAAAAAAAAGAAACGAATTTGCAACCAAATAGTAGAATTTTAAACAAAAGAGATAAATTTTCAACCAAGAAGATTAAATTTCCACCAAGAGAGGTGAATATTCAAAGAAATATAAGATTTTTGAACTAAAAAAGATCAATTTTTAACAAAAATGGAATGGGTACAATTTTCAGTCAGAAAAATTTATTTTCAAAAAAAAAATAATAATTTTCTAAAAATAGTGAAGTTTTTAGCTAAAAAGGATCAATTTTCAAGCAAATATGGAATGGTTAAATTTTGAGTAAAAAAATTAATTTTCAACCAAAAAAAAAAACGAATTTTCAAATAAATAGTAGAATTTTCAACGAAAAAGATAAATCTTCAACCAATAAGATTAACTTTCTACCCAAAAAGGGGAATTTCCAACAAAAATTATGATATTTGAACTAAAAAGATCAATTTTTAACAAAAATAGAATTGGTTAAATTTTCAGTCAAAAAAATTTATTTCCAAACAAAAAGAAAAGAATTTAAAAAAAAACAAAAAATTTCTACAAAATAGTGAAATTTTCAACTACAAAGGATCAATTTTTAACCAAGCATGGAATAGTTTAATTTTGAGTCAAAACAATTAATTTAAAAAAAAAATCAATTTTAAACAAAATAGTTTTAACTAAAAAGGATAAACTTTTGAGCAAACATAGAATGGCTAAATTTTCAGTTAAAAAAATTTAAATTTCATCCAAATAATAGAACGGAATTTAACCTAATAGTGGACTTTTCTACCGAATATTGTAATTTTCAACAAATAAGAATAATTTTGTACTAAAAATATGAATTTTTAGCAAAATACATGAACTTTGAACTAAAAAAGATCCATTTTACAAAAAAAAAAAAAAATTAGCAGTCAAATTTCCAAATAAAAAAATTAATTTAAAAGAAACAGCAGGATTTTTACCAAAATCATTAAATTTCCAGTCAAAGAGATGGATTTTCAACCAATAAATTTATCCTGAAAGAAAAACGACAGTTCGATAAGGAAATCAACTAATTTTCAATAAAATAGTTGAATCCTTAATCAAAAAATATAATTTTTCCATCAAGCAGTTGAATTCTAAAGTTCGAATAATGAATTTCAAAAAAAAAGTTAGTAAGTTTTTTTTCAATTTAAAATCAATTTTTTCAACTGAAAATTTAACGATTCTATTTTGGGTTGAAAATATATCTCTTTTAGTTAAAAATTTAACTATGTAGTGAAAAATTCTTAAATTTTCCTGAAGGTTCATCTTTTTGGTTGAAAATTAATCTGTTTCGGGTGAGGATTCAACATTTGGTCAAAATGTCCCTTTTTCGTTTTAATGAAATTGTTTTCGATTAAAAATTAATATATTTTGTAGTATTATTTTTACTATTTAGTATTATTATTATTGCTATTTAATTTTTGGTTGAAAAGTCACCTTTTTTATTTCCAAGTCATCGTTTAAATTGAAAATTCATCTAATTAGTTGAAAACTTAACTATTTTGTAAACAAATCCTTTCTTATAGTTGAAAATTTAGCTATTCTATTCTTGAATAAAAATTATCCTTTTTACTTGAAAATTTAACTGTTTGGTTAAAAATTCACAGATTGTATTGAAAATTTGCCTTTTTGATAAAAAATTAATCTTCTTGGTTGAAAATTCATATTTTTGTTAAAAAATTCAACTATTTCGTTAAAAATTAACTTTTTTCGGTATGTGTTTCGGTTGTGTTTGGGTTGTGTTTCATTTGTGTTTCGGTTGTGTTTCAGTTCTATTACGGTTGTGTTTCAGTTGTGTTTCGGTTGTGTTTCAGTTCTGTTTCGGTTGTGTTTCAGTTGGGTTTCGGTTGTGTTTCAGCTGTGTTTCGATTGTGTTTCAGTTCTATTTCGGTTGTGTTTCAGTTGTGTTTCGGTTGTGTCTTGGTTGTGTTTCGGTTGTATTTTGGTTGTGTTTCGGTTGTGTTTTGGTTGTGTTTCGGTTGTGTTTCAGTTGTGTTTCGGTTGTGTTTCAGTTGTGTTTCAGCTGTGTTTCGTTTGTGTTTCAGTTGTGTTTCGGTTGTGTTTTGGTTTTGTTTCGGTTGTGTTTTGGTTGTATTTCGGTTGTGTTTTGGTTGTGTTTCGATTGTGTTTCAGCTGTGTTTCGGTTATGTTTCAGTTCTGTTTCGGCTGTGTTTCAGTTGTGTTTTGGTTGTGTTTTGGTTGTGTTTTGGTTGTGTTTCGGTTGTGTTTCGGTTGTGTTTCACTTGTGTTTCGGTTGTGTTTCAGTTGTGTTTCAGCTGTGTTTCAGTTGTGTTTCAGTTCTCTTTCGGCTGTGTTTCAGTTGTGTTTCGGTTGTGTTTTGGTTTTGTTTCGGTTGTGCTTCAGTTGTGTTTCGGTTGTGTTTAAGTTGTGTTTCGGTTGTGCTTCAGTTGTGTTTCGGTTGTGTTTAAGTTGTGTTTCGGTTGTGTTTCGGTTGTGTTTCGGCTGCGTTTCAGTGGTGTTTTGGTTATGTTTCGTCAAGTCACTAGGCTTAAACCGAGCGTCTGGTTTATTAAAAGCTTCCATTTCACGATCAAAGATATTTACAGCACATGACTATGAAAAGCTGGAGAGATAAGCTCGTTCTAAGATTTTAATATAGGAGAATTAGGATGGAGAAAAGAATTTGAGTTGGAAAAGGTCGAAGAGGATATCAGCAGAATTGAAATATCGGAGGACGAGAAAAGATAGGAGGTTTGGCAATTGTCCAAAATCCACATTTGGCTTACGTCAAAAGCTTTAGGCTATATACAGGCCCAGCCACTCCACAAAGGAAAATTCAGGAAAATCGTAAACAGAATGCGCATATATATGAATGAGAATGAATGTGCTTTGCTGCCAGCAAACATTTTTTTTTATTTATTATTTTCGAACAAATATACTAGCTGAATTTAGCCACAAAAAGAAATTAATTTTCAACCCAAAAAAACGAATTTCCTACTTGATTAATTTAATTTAATCTCAGTTATATCCAAATTCAATTTTAATCCGAAAATATGAATTTTCAATAAAAAATAAAATTTTCAACCAAATAGTTCAATTTTCAAGTAAAAAAGGTGAATTTTCATTCAAGAATGGAATAGTTCAATTTTCAGTTCAAAAAATTAGTTTTTAACAGAGAAAAGTTTTTTTTTTACAAAATCATCAAGTATTCAACTGAGATGTTGCAAATTCTTTTTTTTTTAATTAATTTAAAAAAAAAGAAAAAAATTTCAAAAGTTTATGCCTTTGTTAAAACTTCGAGTTTTTTTGGCAGGAAATAAATTTTAGTTGAAAATTCATCTTTTTCGTTGAAAATTTCATCAATTGCTTGAAATTTTGTTTTTTTATTCAACTTTAATTTTTCAAAGTGAATATTCAACTCTTCCATTTTTCATGGAAAAAAATTTTTTTTTTCAGTTAAAAATTCAACTTTTTTTAAATTCATTTTTTTTCTTAAATTTTTTTACTGAAATATTAACCAATTCTATTTTTGGTTGAAAATTGACTTTTTTTTTAAATTTCACGTATTTTGTTCAACATTCGATTGGTTGAAAATTCTCCTATTTGGTTGAAATTTTGTTTTTAAATTAAATATTCTATTTTTGGTTACAAATTGATTTTTTATTCAAAGTTCATGTATTTTTTTTTAATTTGTAGCGTTGTTTGGACAATTTGTCTTTTTTGGTAGGAATTTTTTTGTTTAAAAATTCTACCATTTAGTTAAAAAAAATTTGTTTGCTGGAATTTTTTTTTTAATTCAACTATTCAATTTTTTGTCAAAGTTTGATGTTCTTTTGATCAATGCATTTTTTAGAAAATTTGTCTTTTTGGTGAAAAAATTATTTTTCTGGGTTGAAAATTCATCCTTTTGGTTGAAAATTCATTTTTTTGGTTGAAAATTCCACTAAAAATAGTTGAAAATTCTTTTTTTTCCAAGCTTATTTTTTAAATGAATACCCAACTATTCCATTTTTGGTTGAAAATTTTTTTTCAGTTGTAAATTGGACTATTTTGCTGAAAATTATTTTTATTTTTTTTTTTTTTCTACTGAAAAGTGAACTAGTTCCATTTTTGGTTGAAAATTGATCTTTTTTAGTTTAAAATTTCTGTATTTTATTCATAATTTTTTTATAGAAAATAATCTTATTGCTTGAACAATAATCTGTTTGGATAAAAATTCTACTATTTGGTTAAGAAATATTGTTTTTTAATAAAAAATTAATTTTTTTATTAGACATTCAATCATTTCATTTGTTGTTGCAAATTAGTATTTCTTTTAAAAATTCATACTTTTTACTTTATTATTATATTATTTCTTATGTTTTTAAATATTAAGTTATAATATATTATACTATTTTAGGGCGCAAAATTTAACTATTGTTTAGAACAATCTTCTTTTGGGCTTGAAAATGTTACAACTAAGTGGTTTAATTTTCAAGTAAAAAAGATTATGTTTCGTTTAAGAATTGAATAGTTAAGTTTTCAGTCAAAATAATTAATTTTCAATCAAGTTGTTTTTTTTTTAATTCTTTTTGTGAAACAAAAATTTATATGTTAAGTTTTTTGTTTAAAATTGTTTGAAAATACATCTTTTTGATTGAAAATTCTACTATTCAGTTGAAAATCTTTCCTTCTTCTTTGTTCAAACTTAAATTTTTTCAACTCAATATTTAACCATTGCATGTTTGGTTTTAGGTTAATCTTTCTTTGTTGAACCTAAAGCAATTTTGATAAAAATTCTTTTTTGTTTGGTTGAAGATTAATTTTTCCAACTCAAAATTCATCTATTTCATTTTGGGTTAAAAATTGATCTTTTCAGTTGAAAAATCTACTATTTGGTTGAAAATTCGTTTTTTTTTTCTTGAACTTCAATTTTTTCAACTGAAAGCTCAACTATTTTTCATGTTTGGTTGCAAATATATAATTTTTAGTTAAAAACGAAAATATTTCGTTCATAATTTTTTGTTGCAAATTAATTTTTTTATTGAAAATTCAAACAATTCCATTTTTTGACAAAAATCAATTGAGGTAATTTTAGTTGAATTTAAGTTCAGTATAAACTATGAAGCGAAGGGTAAACAAATTCAAGTTTCCTGAACGTTCCTCGCCAACAGTATCGAATTTCGATTAAGAAAATGAAATTCCAAATATGTTCTCTCAGAATATCGGTTAGTCATTAATTTTCACCATATTTCTTTGACGGTAAAGTGAACAAATTTAAAAACTAAATTCTCTCAAGTTAAACCTTCAAGAAACTAAACTGAATTTTAGAGTTTAGAAATTTTAGTATATTTAATTTAAAAACAAATTTAATAACAAAAATCGATGTACCGAACCACTTTTATTTGTTTGTGGTTTTCAGTTCAATAAAGACATCAAACTAACTTATTTTTCAAATAAATAAATAAACAATTCTTGTCAAATACAATGGAAAATAACAGTTATCACAGATTTTTCTTCAGTTGTATTTCATTTTTCCAATTTTGTCGGAGAAATTCAGTCAACTTTTTTATTTCAAACATACCATCGAGATCTATATTTCAGTGTGTATTTTAAACGAATCCTATCCACGAAAACCCAATTACAGAATCGGATTGACGTGATCATTATCGGTGAAAATGGATTTAAAAGTTTTCTGTCGATACCGTCAAACCGAGGTTGATGCTCGATCTGTTGGATTTTCTATTCTTTGGATATTCGATGTTCAATTCCCACCATTTTTATTTGATAAACTGATAAGCGCACTTGTCGATTTTTTTTTGCTTTGATAGAAAATCTAAATGATTTGTGGAAATTTTTTTTACCATTTAAATATGTGAATGTCTGAGTTTTGAAATTCTTGAATGATGTAGATTTCGACGTTAAAACGATTACTTCAGATAAATAGTTTTAAAGAGCAAAAAAACAATCTGCGTCAGCCCGGATTTGAACGTGGAACGCCACTATCCATGAGTGGAGTGTTAACCAATTACGCCACCGCAACCTCAGCAGATCTTTTCTTGTTATTGACAGCTACCATTTTTATATCGAAAAAGAGTTATTAATATATTTATCGATATTATCCTTATGCAGATGAGATCCAACTTCCAAATTTAAATATACAAGTTCGCAGACCGAATGGAGCATATTTAGAAAATTTTTAGTTTCGTAATGCCCAAGTGCGCGGGCATTACGGTCAGTCAGCACT
>JAABKJ010014216.1:0-10149 GCA_011634705.1 Andricus grossulariae
ATTCTCAAAGTTGCTAAATTTTTAAAAATTCTACAATTTTTAAATTTCTCAAATTTCTTTAAAACACTCAAATTTTTAAAAGTTGTGATGTTTTCTGAATTTTTTGTTATTTATATTTACCAAATTCTAAACTGTTGATAATTTCTAAGATTATTAACATTTCTGAAATAACGAAAGCGTTTCAAATTTTCAAAATATAAAAAATTATAAAAATGATTTAAAATTTTTCAAATTTATAAAATTTCAAAAATTTGTGAAATTTGTAAAATTTGTGAAATTTGTAAAATTTGCAAAATGAAAAATGTCTAATAAATCTAAAATTTTCAAAATATCTAAAATTTTCGAAAATTAAAAAACAATGTTTAAAGTAACAAAATTTTTGAAATTTCTAAAATTTTCTACATTGCTAAAATTATCAAAATTTCTGAAATTATTAGAATTTATAAATTTTTCAAAATTTCTGATGTTTTCAAAATTTTTTAAATTGTCAAAGTTTCAAAATATTTAAAAATTCTAAAATTATTAAATTTCTCAAATTTCTTCAAAAATCTCAAATTTTCATAAGTTCTGATGTTGACATAATTTTTTGTTTTTAATATTTACCATAGATTTTCAAAATTTTAAAACTTTGTAGAATTTCCTAAATTAAAAAAAAAAAAAAAAATGAAGTTACTTTTCACTGCATGTCTTCTAAAAATTTGATTTTTCGAAAAATTTTGTTGTCCGGATATCAGACTCACCATATTATATTTAAGGACACGGCTGACCAACGAAGGTCACTACCACTTGAAAAGGCGTCGCACGTTAGTATCATGCTAATGACTTTTTTATTCGATAACTCAGACACTTTTAAATATTTCAATCAAGAAAAATGGAATATAATTAGAAAAAAAATTGATTTCACAACGAGAAAATAGGCATTTTTGGTAAAAAATTAATTTTTAACAAAATAGTTAAATTTTCAACCAAAGATATAAACCTTCATTAAAAAACAAATTTTCAATGAAGTAGTTTAATTTATACTCACGTAGTTGAATTTTGAATTAAAGAAAGAGCCGTTTTCGACAAAATAGTTAAACTGTCAAACAAAGAGATGAATTTTAAACTGAAAATATGAATGTGCAACGAAAAAGTGATTTTTTAACGAAGTGGTTGAGAACAAAATTTCACACAAAATGGTTGAATCCTCAAGCAAAGAAGACTAATTAATTAATTTGTATACAAAAAAGATGAAATTTCTACTAAAACAGATGAATTTTTAAATCGAAAAGATGTATTAAAACAAAATTCAAATTTTCATTTGAAAAGATTTCAGTTTGACTTTTCAACATCAGAATATGAGTTTTAAATAGGAAGTAAATTTTCTACGAAGATACTTGTATTTTGAACCCAAAAAGACGAATTTTCAACAAAAAAGTTAAATTTTCAACCAAAAAGAATGACTTTTCAGCCAAGGTGTTGAATTTTAACCAAACAGTTGCAATTTTATCTAAGAAAGATGCAATTTCTACTGAAATAGATAAATTTTTTAATTAAAAAGACAAATTTTCAACAACAACAAAAGTTGAATTTTCATCCAAAAAAGATTTGAGATTACTTTTTAACACCAAAATATGAAATTTAAACAAGTAAATTTCCTACGCATTCGTTAAAATTTCAAAAAAAGGATGAATTTTTAGCAAAATTGTTGTGTTTTAAAACAAATATAAAGATTTTTAACTAAAAAGACAATCTTTAGAAGGAAGCAACTGCAAAAGAATATAATTATAAATATAAATACAAGGCAAATAAATTATTAACAGGATCCATTTTTTAGTTTCCCTGAAAATTAATAATTAAAGACCAAAATCATAAACTTATAGCATTTTTTCATTTACGAATTTCCAAAAATTATGCTCAACCGTTCGCCAGTGGTAGCGACCGGCTTTGGTCAGACGGCGCGTTGCACGGCAGTCTGTTGAACTTTTCTACTTATCCACGTGAGTAAATAAATTAAGACGATGGAAATGATATAAAATTAATATAAATTATAATATTCATAATTATTATAAATATTAATGATCCAATAATTTAAAAATTTAGGTAAAAATTTATTCTTGAACTTCATTTTTAAAAATCAAATATTTATTGTTTGAAAAGATGCTTCTGATTAATATTTCGGGTTATATAACGGAGAATATGACAGAATTTTGGAGAATTTAAAAGAATTTAGGAGAATTTAGGAATTTATGATTCATAACAATATTTTTATTGCTTACGTTATTTACATAGTTACTTTCAACTTATTTACTTCTATAAATATATTTATAAATAAATAAAAATGCATAAAAGAAGTTTTACTGTTAAAATATTAAAATTTTGTATTGTAAACTAACTAAATTTGAATTTACCGCCAATGGAGCAAAAATTGAGTCGAAATTTGATTCAAAATATTTTATGTAGGTAAAATTTTGAAAAAGGACAATATTTCGAATGGGATGAGAAGGAATTGAACTTGTATATTTTCTGGATGAAAGCGTTTAAAATTGGTTAATTTTAAATCGAGAAAAATGGCAAAACAGAAGCTTTGAAAATTCAAAGTCTGAAAACTAAAATGTTTAAATTTAGACAATTTCATTAAGCAGGAGTTGAAATTGTAAAGTAAATTCAATATTTCAAAGTAAAAGCTTCTAAAATTATAGAAATCTAAATATTCGTTAAATCAAAATAATAATGATTGGACGTAAAAATTGTTTAGACATACGTTTCTTAAATAAAAAAAATAAATTCACCCTTTTTTCACCATTCAAAATGAAAAGATTTTGAATAGTGAAGTTAAATAATTCTGAATTTCATTCAAAACTAAAAAAGATTTAGTCTCGAACAACTGTTATACTAAAACTTGCTTGTACTCAAACCCTCAGAAATGTATATTACTTTGAGTAAATTCAATCGTTTAAAAATTAAAAAATTTCCAAATTTTCAATTCAACTTTTCAAAATTCAACCAATTCAATTTTAGTCACTTTCAAATTCAATAATTTTAGATTTAAATATTCCAACTAGTTTGATTTCAATTTTAAACGCAAAAAACTTTCTGGTTTCTTAAATTCTTCAAAATCATAGTATCAAAATGACAAAATTGATGGTTGCACACTTTTTAGTCTAAAGGATTTGTATTTGAATTTTGCGGTTAAAATTGAAATGGTTGAATTTGGAAAAGTATAATTGAAAATTTAAAAATTTTTAATTTCCAAGCGATTCAAATTCACTCAATGTGATAGAAATTGTTAAGGGTTTGAGTACAAAAGAGTTTTAATATGTATCACAATACTTCACCGCTAAATTTTTTTGTTATTTGTAGATCAAGTTAGAATTTTTTTAAGTTTCAAGTTTCTGTAATATTTTCTCATTTTTCAATATTTCTCATTTCAAATTACTTTTTATTTCAAACGTTTTCTAGAATAATTCAATTTTAAAGGTGTAAAATTGCAAATATTCCACTTCGAATTGTCAAAGCTTACTCAATTCGATTTTAAATTGACAATACCTAATTTCGTTTGCACACAGTGTTAATGTTTGCCTTTGCTTCTAATTTAAAGAATTTGATGCTAAATTTTTACATTTTCATCTCAACGAGAATATATTGGTTTTATATCAAAATTCATGAGGTTAAAAAAAATATATTTTAAGAAATAGCCATCCCCCACTTTTCATAAATTTAATTTTCTTCGCATGATTCTTTAGTTCCAAAAGAGTTCTAGACTTGTACAAAAATACAATTTAAAAAAATCAAAAACCTAAAAATGACGAAGTTTGGATTGTTTAAAAATTTTTCTTCCCACCTGGAAGATTTCATCTAAGAAATCTTATAAAATTTTTGGACCAACGATATATATAAAAAAATCCAGTATATAGAAGAGCCTTAATAATTTGAAATTTGAAAACTTAGAGAGTCCTCATCCTTAATAATTGTAATTTTTTGTAGGGATTTATAATTGATTTGGATGCAATAATTTTAAAACATTTTATAGATAAAAGCTCAAAACAGCGATAATATCCGTCTTACTGTGATATTGTGATTTTTGATGATGATTTTCTCGGAACTAAATCATTTTTTTGGATCACACGTTTTTGTTCTTATTGAGCATCCTTAAATCTCGGAAGCAAGTTTTTATTTTTGCAAAAAACTTAAAATTCTTTTTGTTACATACAGATAGTGGTTACCTTGCGCAATTGCTTCTATTTATTTATGTTCCTGACTTCTTATTTCTTTCTCGCGATTTGCGAAATGTTTCTACATAATTATATATATTTTTTAATTCTTTTCTTATATTCTTTTGAATCTTGAGTATGGTACATACCCTTTTCTTCTAATTGCCTGGGGTCCCATAGGATAAATGTTCCTGGTGTGACCTGTTTTTTTTTTAAAGTAAGGTCCATCGTCAAAAGGACCTGATCGCCTTCTTTGAACTTTGTAATTTTGTGGCTTTTACTAAACCTTTCACCCTTTTTTAAGATGTTATTGTAAACAATCTCAATTTTTCCCTCGTGTTGTGGGTCTGGGGGTTTTGGGGGGAACCTAAGCAATTTTTCCCAAGTCCGTTTCGGTTTAACATTCATATGAATTTCAATTGGGGTGAATTCGGTCGTATCATGATGCGTTTCGTTCATGCATGACTCAATGATGCGTACCCATTTTCACCGTGCGCTGTGGTTTTCTTTAATCAAAGATCGGAAAAATCTTGAAAGTTCTCTGTGGTTTCTCTCTACTATGTTACTCTGGGGGTGACGAATTGAGGAGAAAACTACCTTAATATCTTCTTGTTTTAGTTTATTTTTCCATAGCTGACGTGAATTGCGTTCCGTGATCTGCAATGATCTTATCCGGTTTCCCGTATTTTGGAATATGATCATTAAAGATTTTATTAATCGCTGCTTTTTTCGTCATCCCTCTTAAAGGATACAAGCATACAAAATTACTGACTGCATCGATCCTTGATAATATATATTTAAATCCCCCTTTTGATGCCGGTAAGGGACCATAAAAATCAATCGATAAGATTTCTCCCGGTTTCGTAGGCGTATAGTTTTTCATTTCTGCGTAACTCGTTTGGTTTGTGACCTTGTTCTTTTGACATGAGTCACAACTTGCTAATCTTCGCCTAATTGTTTTCGCTCAACGTCGATAATAAAAGTATTCGCTCAGCATTCTAAATACTTTCTTCGTACTCTCTTTCCGTTCCCAGCAATAAAGTAAACGAGTTCTTCTTGCATTTGAAATCTTTTAGTTTTTGCCTCATTAATCGCTTTAATGCATTGTTGCGAAATGGGGTCTTCTTTTTGTTCTTTAGCAATATTTTTCAAACGCACTGTAGTTCTGATGAGGGTCGTTTGGCTAAAGTATGAAGAAAAATTTTCCCTTTATTAGTGGCAAATGGGCGTCCTATTTCTGTTGGCGGAATTCTATTTGAAGTATCAGCTACTATATTTGTTTTCCTTCGCAATATTCTAATGTAAAACGATAGTCTTGAATTGATAAGATCATAAGATCATCGTGTTAATCTGCCGCTAATTAATTTACAGGTTTTTGGAAACGTTAACGCTTTATTATTGGTACGAATTATTAATCTAGCACCTAACACGTATAATCTAAATCGTATAAGGGCCCATACAATAGCTGTTCTTTATTTAAATCAATTTGATAAAGGACTGCTCCTAATGCTCGACTGCTTGCATCTGTTTGTAAATAGAAGGGTTTATTTAAATCGGAATTGACTAAATTTTTTACATAAGTTTTAAATTTGAGTTTATCATTATAGAGCATCATAGAGTTTTTAAGTTAGGCTGAAATTGTTGTTTAACTGGCAAACTCAGCTTAACTTCCGAATTTAGCCAATACATTTTGAACTAAGCAATTCAATTTGAGATAACTTAAATTAGAAACTTACGAATTGAAAAAGTTTACAATAAATATAAAGGAACTCTTTTATATTTCACGGTTACAGTTTAAAGAAATTATACATTGTAAGGCACTGAGCAAAAAATAGTTTAAGTTCATGACATTGTAAACATCAAAAACAGGCGTCATAAAAATAGTAGGACATCTTATCCTCAACAGACTGTATGGTTTGTAAAAATAGTTTACAAATATTTACAGCTGTCACAAAAAAAAATTTCTTGAGGAGGAACTTTCAAAACATTGGAAGATTATGAGAAAATTATTTGAATGAAGAAAAATTTCCATTAGAATACAAAAAATTTCTTTGAACAAATAACATTTCTCCAAATCACAATAAATTTCCTAGAATCAATGAAAATTTTATTTGATTCAGGGCGAATAAATATTTTTCTTTCATTCAAAGAAATTTTCTTTGAATGAAAGAATCTTTCTTTTGAGTGCATTTAGAATCTGTATTAATAATACAAGATGCTTTGTATGCTTTAACATTTTTTAAAGCGGATTTGATTTGTCACAATACCACCTGGATCTACTTGACTTTTCAAATAATTGTCAATCGAAAAAATTGTAATTTAGAATTATTTATTTAACGGAGCAGCCGCATTGAAATACAGGAAATGATTTGATGATAATTAGTTTCAGATTCCCAAACGTGATTTCACCTACGTACGATTAATAAACAGATTATTATCAATATATTTATTCTTTTGAGAAAATTATGACTGAACAAAAACGTGGTAAAATAAAAATTTAATAGTAAGAAAAAGTCGATCGTTTAACCGTGACTTATTGTTTGAATAATAAAAAAGTAATATCGTGTCAGTGTTAAACCTTTTTATCCGATAGATGATGTGGGCAGCCGATCTCCATTATTTCGATCAGGTGGATTCACTTGAATCTGTGAGAAAAAAGATGACGTTTAATATTTTGATCATACAAAAATATATAATTTAACCGTACTAATTAGGTGAGTCTACACCAGTTTTCCATTTTTAATATTTTTAAAAACGTCTAAAAACATAAAAAATACATATTCAAGGTATTTGCGGATGAATTATTCACCAAAGTAGAATTAAATTCGACTATTTGAATCTAATTCAAATTTTCATTAAGGTTTCATTGACCTCGTTTCCTACACATATTTGTCCCATAAATGTATGAAATTATTTTGTTTTTATGTCAAAAATTTATTTTTAAACTTCAAGAATGAGAAAAATGTGGCATTTATGTCCATGATGAAATTTAGCACAAACGGTTAATTTTTGCAAGTTCTGTTGAAAATGTGAGCTTCTCTTTACATATTGATCCTGTAATATGACAAATTTCACTTCACAACTTTAACTTTTGAGGTTTTTTACATAGAAAGAAAAACGAAAGAATCTGGAATTTACAGGTTATTTGAATCATTTTAAATTGATGTATTTTATTAAAAATCAACCTTTTTTTCATTTGATTTGTTACAAATTATTAATTGGAATTGCCTAAACTTGCCTGCCAAGGATTTTGACGATATTAGCAATATGCTAAAATCTTTGTTTTGTTCCGAATGCACCTTATCCACAAAAAATGACAGCTCTCGGCGAAGAAACTCATCAGAACCACCTGTTAGAGAAAACAACGTAGGAGCGTCTACAGCTACCTTGGACCTTGGACTTGAAACAGCAATTCTCATTGCGATAGCAGAAGGACAAGAAGTGAAATTTAATAAAATCTCTACTAAGCTTGATGCTTTTGAATCCAAGCAAATGGCCTTTAATCAATCTCTTCATGGATCAATCAAGGGAATAAAAGAGGGCATCAAACAAAATTCCTAGCGCATAACCGTGTTTTTGAATTCAAGGGATTCATTACACCTTTTTGATTCCTCAGCTGACAGTTTAAATTGTGTTTACGTACTAATTCTGCTCTATTTAATCGTTCTTCATCATGTCGCTGTTTTAATTTACATTTATCAAAAGTATGGTTGGTATAATGACAATAAGTACAAGATATTTTAGGTTTCTTACTTTGAATTGGATCATTTGTTTGATAAATTTTTGGGCATTCTCGTTTATAATGTCCCAATTCTTCACAATTATAACATTTCACTGAAGAAAGAGATATACCCCGAGATGGCCCTGGTGATTCTATTTCACTATTTATATGAGCAACGCGTTTCTGGTTCCCAAATTTAAATTTATTTTCTCGGGTTTCGAAATTATTTTTAAAAGAAGAATTTTCAAATCTATTGTGAGTTTTATTCCAACTTTTGTTTTCCAAATCAGCTTCTGTAGCAATTTCAACTGCTTTATCTAAAGTCGAAGGATTTTTATCTTTAACAAAAGATAATGTAGCGCGATCCAAACCTCTCATAAAATTTTTAATTGCATTTTCTTTGTATTCCTGACATCTTTCTAACCCTTTTTCTCCAGGTGTCTTTTTCATTACTTGAGTGATAATTTTATTTAAAATTTCATTTACTCTAGTTCCATATTCAACTATTTCTTCATTTTTCTCGCGGGTAATCGTAGCTAATTCCTGCATTAACTGGCTTGTATCTAACTTTGGTGAGAAATGAGTTTCTAAAATTTGCATTAAATTTTCGAAGTCCAGTCCAACTCTATCTTGGATATATCGCCTAGCTTTTCCCGTTATTTTTGTCCGAATTAACATTACGAGATAGTTTGTTTCATTATTTTCCAATCCTATAGCCGCAGCCCTACAATGTTCTATAAACATTGTTACAGACATGTTTTCGCCGTTAAATTCTGGAATAATGTCGCGAGCTAACCTTAATGCCTCGATAGTTTTTCTTTGAGCAGGAAAATTAGTTTGATTTAATACTTCTAAATCATGATCGGAATTTTGAGCAGGTTCCCCTTGCTCCGGACTTCTATACAATATTTCTTCACCTCCATAAGCCTCAGATGAGTGTGAAGTTTCTCTTTGTATTGGTGGAGATTGTGGTCCCGCTGGGCCACCACCTCCACCCCCTAATCGTTCACAATTATTATTTGATAAGGTTTCTGTATCTCCGGAACCGCTACCTGGCTCGATATCTTTTTGTGTAAGCACGTCTAAGTCATTCATTTTTACAAAAGCTAGCTACGTATATCGCAAATTTCTATATATCGCAAAATTCGAACGCAATAAAATTTTAGCGCAAAATAGAATTCAAAATCGCAAAAATGTGAGAGTTCAATTACGAGTGCGTGGCCTACCTCGTTTGTTCACAATTTTGTTTTGATTTGATCCAACATAAATTTCTTTCTGGCCTGTTCCTTCCTAATCAGCTTAGTCCTTGTGTAGACAGCAGAGCTCCAGCCCGCTGAATCGATGTCCTTGGATTGATCCTTTGATAGTTCTTTCTAAATGTTGCAGTAGCGAGGCTCCAGCCTGCTGAATTTGTGGTCCTTTAGTAGATCCCTTTCGAAATTGCTAATTGTGCTATCCTTTCTTTTTATATTCTTCTTATTGGGTTCTTCCAATCTTTGATCATTAGGAATTTTATTTTATTGTCCAATAAATTTTCCTTGATCAATTTTTAATTTTAATTTGACGTGATGGTAACGGAGGAATATCAGTCTGCTGCAGACTCTCGTCATCCATCTTGATCCTTTCTGGACAGAGGAAAACCGCAGCAGTCAAAAAACCTCTGCTAGGATCCTTCAGTTTCAAAAGTTGAAGAAAAATTGAAAAACAAAAAGTTTTTTGTTATGCCGAACTGGTTTTATCCAAATTTTCAATTTCTTTCTGATTCTTCAAACTATTAAAGTCAAGTCAAGGAGCTCCTATAAATCCACCCCTTTATTGACTCAGCTTAAAGAATTCAAAAATTGTCTCTGAAAATTTTACAAATTTTTCATCCAAAATCTTTTCCAAACGATAATTAAAATATTTTCAGAAAGTGAAACTTCAATCCAAAATCCTAGGAGCGTTGTTGTTTTGAAATTTGCATCGAAGAGTCGAACCCAAATTATCATAATTAATTGTTTTTCCTTTATCGATGATTTATTTTTATTTTAGTTTTTATGATGCAATTCGGAGGCGTGACACCTTTTAACACTTTGTTTATCACTTTTGTTCACTTTGTAAGTTTTCACCTTTTTTTCACAAAATTTAAAATTTCCACTTAAAATTTGAATTTAAAATCCCAATTTCAGGTGCAGTATCCCACCGCTGTCACCAAAAATATGTTACGTCCTGGGCCTATCCTGGCCCTCTGCTGTA
>JAABKJ010014217.1:0-10149 GCA_011634705.1 Andricus grossulariae
CCAGGTGTAAAAAACACATCTTCTCCGGGGAAGTCTGGTTATTCCAGTACTTTAGGGTTCCTGGAGTGAGTTCCTCGAGGACACGAGATTGAACCAATGCCCCAGGTGTAAAACACACATCTTTTTCGGGGAAGTCTGGTTGTTTCAGTACTTTAGGGTTCCTGGAGTGAGTTTCTCGAGGACACGAGATTGAACCAATGCCCCAGGTGTAAAAAACACATCTCCTTCGAGGAAGTCTGGTTATTCCAGTGCTTTAGGGCTCCTGGAGTGAGATCCTCGAGGACACGAGATTGATCCTATCTTCCAGGTGTAAAAAACACATCTTCTCCGGGGAAGTCTGAAGTCTGGTTATTCCAGTACTTTAGGGTTCCTGGAGTGAGTTCCTCGAGGACACGAGATTGAATCAATGCCCCAGGTTTAAAACACACATCTTCTCCGGGGAAGTCTGGTTATTCCAGTACTTTAGGGTTCCTGAAGTCAGATCTTCGAGGATATGAGATTGAATCAATGCCCAAGGTGTGAAACACACATCTTCTCCAAGGAAGTCTGGTTATTCCAGTACTTTAGGGTTCCTGGAGTGAGCTCCTCGAAGACACGAGATTGAACGAATGCCCCAGGTGTAAAACACACATCTTCTTTGGGGAAGTTTGGTTATTCCATTACTTTAGGGTTCCGGGAGTGTGTTCCTCGAGGACACGAGATTGAATCAATGCCCCAGGTGTTAAAAACACGTCTTCTCCAGGGAAGTCTGGTTATTCCAGTACTTTAGGGTTCCCGGAGTGAGTTCCTCGAGGACAAGAGATTGAACCGATGCCCCAGGTGTAAAAACACATCTTCTACAGGGAAGTCTGGTTTTTACAGTACTTTTAGGTGCTTGGAGTGGGTTTCTCGAGGACACGAGATTGAACCAATGCCCCAGGTGTAAAACACACATCTTCTATGGGGAAGTCTGGTTATTCCAGTACTTTAGGTTTCCTGGAGTGAGTTCCTCGAGGACACGAGATTGAACCAACGCCCCAGGTGTAAAACAGACGTCTTTGGGGGAAGGCTGGTTATTCCAGAACTTTAGGGTTTTTGTTTTAAAAATTCATGTGTTGTTTAAAAATGTAACTATTTGGTTGAAAAAATTATATTTTTTCATTTGAAAATTCAACTACTTCGTTGAAAATTTGTCGTTTTCAATAGAAAATTAATCTTCTTGGTTGAAAATTTATCTATTTGGTTAAAATTTCGTCTATTTTGTTGAAAATTCGCGTGAGTCTGGTTTAGGCGGTGTGATTCACCATAAATGTATGTAATCCAGAGTAATCCTATGCAATTCGAACTAATCTTAGGTAATCGCGAGTGATCCGTCTCCACTGGACCGCATTTTTAAGAGTTGTTACCCCTCGGATACGCCTAGCGACGCTTTCTGACCCAAAACTCTACGATATAGTTACGGTATTAGCTGCTTTAGTTTTTCATTAGGGTAATAATATTTTATTCAAACCTGCCCCCATATTTTCTCCAATTAATTGGCGCACCCACATTGTTACGTTTCAATATATATTTAAATAAAGTCTCGGTCATAAATTGAGGCTAAGAATAAACAACAATACAATAAATAAAAATAGCTAGACACTTTCTAAAAATTATTATGGATTAATTTTCAAGTACAGAAATTTTATAATAAAATTATTTATTTCCAGGAAATTTCTTTAAGTAAATCTGCTTCTCTCAATAAAGGGCTAGTAGAAAAAGAGAAAATTTTGCCAGAAAAAAATTCTTCTATACTTTTGGAATCAGTTGATAGTATTAGTGATTTATCTGAAAACCTTTCCCATCATCTATTGGAGTCCAGTAATCAGAATTCACCTCCGACGATCAATCCCAAAGTACCATCCAATTGTAATTTATCCAGAAACCCTTCTCAGAATCTCCAAGAATACGATGAACAGAATCTTCCTTCGACGAGCAATTCAGAACTTTTATCGAATTCCAAAATTTCTCATGACAATATCGAATATGTTGATCATGTCGAAAGCGAGATATTGTGGATGAAGAATGCCACGAGTAAACATTGGAAGGAAAAAACGGTATTCTTGAATAACTTTTTCGAGAAATCTGTTGTCCTTCATTCCGCCTCGATACTTATATTTTAGATAGTTATATAATTAGTCACTTATAAAATACTGGGTTTGAATTTCGGACGACAGATATTGTATTTAAAATTATGAATATTAGAAAATCATAATAAACTTATCATGATATAAAAATTCTTCGAGCGGTAATTAACTAAATATGCAAGTTAACTTTATATCGGTGGAAAAACAACAAATTTTCAAATCGATTTTTAATATTAGATTTTACAGCAAGAAAAACATTTCCGCGCTGAAGAATAATTAAAAAAATTAAAAATCTACGATACTGTAAATATTTGTAAAATAGCAATGTAAAATCAAAATTCATTTCTATAGGCGGTCGAATTAGTTAAGAACCGTGGCATTTTTATTAAGAAGGCTCCAAGAAAAAGGTCAGAATCAAAGGCAACTAGTGCCAAAACTTTGGCAAGATCCATTCTGGTTGACCTTTTCTCCTCAGAAGCTCTTTTAACTTGCACGCTATCCGGTAAAGAGAGCAAGAAGGAAGTCCCTGTTGCAGATAAAAAAGCTAGATGTGGTCTGCCTAGCCAAGCAGTAAAATCATTACTCGGTAAGAATATAATGACGTTAGGAAAATGTCACAATGGATAAATGATCGCTGATTTAATATGAGACATACATTATTTACTTTACACTCATATATTCGAAGTGTATTAAATTTACGAGAATTTCTAATACTGTTTATTTAATTCACTTTAAACTTCCATGTATCTCAAAAACACGTTTTTTTTAGATTATGTGCAAGTTATTACGGGAAAAATGAAGTGGACGAAGGTGAATGGAAATGGACTGAAACAAACGTTAAGGGACAAGATCAAGGAAATAGAGCATAAGCGAGAAAAATTAACGAATACTAACTTTAATGCATGATCTGTAAATGTTTGATCTGAAATTACTTAATACACTCTAATTTGATGTTAATTTGGAAATTATTTTTATTTTCTGGAAATCTGCTTCAAAGAAACAATTTTCCCCGAAGAAGAGGTGTTTTTCACATCTGGGGCATCGATTTAATCTTGCATCCTCCAGAAACCCAGTTCGGGGAACTTGAAGTACTCTAAATACTTGCCTGAAGAAAATGTGTTGTTTACACCACGGACATCCAATTAATTTCGCATCTTCGAGAAACGCACTCAAAGGATCCTTAAGCACTGTAAAAACCAGACTTCCACGCAGAAAATGTGTTTTTTACAGCCAGGGCGTTGGCTGGATCTCGTGTCCTCGATGAACACACTCCAAGCACCCTAATGTACTATAAAAATCAGACTTTCCCGGAGAAGATGTGTTTTTTACACCTGGGGCATTGGTTCAATCTCGTATGCTCAAGCAACCCACTCCAAGCACCCTAAAGTAATGTAAAAACCAGACTTCCCCGAAGAAGATGTGTTTTTTACACCTGGGGCATTGGTTCAATCTCGTGTCCCCGAGGAACTCACTCCAGAAACCCTAAAGTACTGGAATAACCAGAATTCCTCGGAGAAGATGTGTTTTTTACACCCGGGGCCTTGTTTCAATCTCGTGTACTCGAGAAACTCACTTCAGAAACCCTAAAGTACTGGAAAAACCAGACTTCCCCGGAAAAGAGGTGTGTTTTACACCTGGGGCATTGGATCAATCTCGTGTCCTCGAGGAACCTACTCCAAGCAAGCTAAAGTACGGTAAAAACCAGAGTTCATTGGAGAAGATGTGTTTTTTACACCTGGGGCATTGGTTTAATCTCTTGTACTCGGGGAACTCACTACAAGCACCCTGAAGTCATGTAAAAATTAGACATCCCCGCAGAAGATGTGTTTTTACACCTGGGGCATTGGTTCAATTTCGTGTCCTCGAGGAACTCACTCCAGAAACCCTAAAGTACTGGAAAACCAGACTTCCCCGGAGAAGACGTGTGTTTTACACCCAGGGCATTGGATTAATTTCGTATACCCGAGTAACCCAATACAAGCACCCTAAAGTAATGTAAAAACCAGACTTCCCCGAAGAAGATGTGTTTTTTACACCTGGGACATTAGCTCGATCACGTGTCCTCGAGAAAGTCACTCCAGGAACCCCAAAGTGCTGGAAAAACCAGACTTCCCCGAAAAAGATGTGTTTTTACACCTAGGGCCTTGGTTCAATCTCATGTCCTCGAGGAACTCACTCCAGAAACCCTAAAGTACTGGAAAACCCAGACTTCCCCGGAGAAGATGTGTGTTTTGCACCTGGGGCATTGGATTAATCTCGTATTCTCGAGCAGCCCACTCCAAGCACCCTAAAGTAATATAAAAACCAGACTTCTCCGAAGAAGATGTGTTTTTCACACCTGTGGCATTGGTTCAATCTCGTCTCCTCGAGGAACTCACTCCAGGAACCCTAAAGTACTGGAAAAACCAGACTTCCCGGAAAAATGTGTGTGTTTTACACCTGGGGCATTGGATCAATCTCGTGTCCTCGAGAAACCCACTCTAAGCACCAAAAAGTACTGTAAAAAACAAACTTCCCCGTAGAAGATGTGTTTTTCACACCTGAGGCATTGGTTCAATGTCGTGTCCTCGAAGAGCTCACTCCAGAAACCCTAAAGTACTGGAAAGAGCAGACTTCCCCGGAGAAGTTGTGTGTTTTAAACCTGGGGCATTGGATTAATCTCGTATTATCGAGCAACCCACTCCAAGCACCCTAAAGTACTGGAAGAACCAGACTTCCCCGTGGAAGATGTGTTTCTACACCTAGGGCATTTGTTCAATCTCGTGTCTTCGAGGAAATCACTCCAAGCACCAAAGAGTACTGTAAAAACCAGAATTCCCCGTAGAAGATGTGTTTTCACACCTGGGGCATTGGTTCAATCTCGTGTCTTCGAGGAACTCGCTCCAGGAACCCGAAAGTACTGTAAAAACCAGACTTCCCCGAAGAAGATGCGTTTGTTACTCCTGGGGCATTGGTTCAATCTCGTGTCCTCAAGGAACCCACTCCAAGCACCCTAAAGTACTGTACAAACTAGACTTCCCCGAAGAAGATGAGTTTTTACACCTGGGGCATTGGTTCAATCTCGTGTTCTCGAGGAACTCTCTCCAGAAACACTCAAGTACTGTAAAAAACAGACTTTCCCGGAGAAGATGTGTGTTTTACACCTGGGGCATTGAATTCATCTCGTATTCTCGAGCAACCCACTCCAAGCAACCTAAAGTAATGTAAAAACCAGACTTCCCCGGAGAAGATGTGTGTTTTACACCTTGGGCATTGGATCAATCTCGTGTCCTCGAGCTACCCATCCAAGCACCCTAAAGTAATGCAAAAACCATACTTCCCCGAAGAAGATGTGTTTTTAAACCTGAGGCATTGATTCAATCTCGTGTCATCGAGGAACTCACTCCAGGAACCCTACAGTACTGGAAAAACCAGACTTCCCCGGAGAAGATGTGTGTTTCACACCTGGGGCATTGGATCAATCTCATGTCCTCCATCGACCCACTCCAAGCACCCTAGAGTAATGTAAAAACAAGACGTCCCCGAAGAAGATTGGGTTTTTACTCCTGGGGCAATGGTTCAATCTCGTGTCTTCGAGGAACTCACTCCAGGAACCCTAAAGTACTGGAAAAACCAGACATCCCCGAGGAAGATGTGTGTTTCACACCTGGGGCATTGAATTAATCTCGTATTCTCGAGCAGCCCACTCCAAGCACCCTAAAGTACTGCAGAAAACCAGACTTCCCCGAAGAACATGTGTTTTGTACACCTGGGGCATTGGTTCAATCTCGTGTCCTTGAGGAACCCACTCCAAGCACCCTAAAGTACTGTAAAAACCAGACTTCCCCGAGGAAGATGTGTTTTTTATACCAGGGGCATTGGTTTATCTCGTGTCCTCGAGGAACCCACTCCAAGCACCAAAAAGTACTGTAAAAACCAGGGTTCCCCTTCAAAGATGTGTTTTTACAACTGGGGCATTGTTTCAATCTGGTGTCCTCGAGGAACTCACTCCAGGAACCCTATAGTACTGGAAAAACCAGACTTCCCCGAAGAAGATGTGTTTTTCACACCTGTGGCATTGGCTCAATCTCGTCTCCTCGGGGAACTCACTCCAGGAACCCTAAAGTACTGGAAAAACCAGACTTCCCGGAAAAAAGTGTGTGTTTTACACCTGGGGCATTGGTTCAATCTCGTGTCCTCGATGAGCTCACTCCAGGAACCGTCAAGTACTGGAGAAACCGGACTTCCCTGGCAAGGATGTGTGTCTTACACCTGGGGCATTGGTTCAATCTCGTGTCTTCGAGGAAATCACTCCAGGAACCCTAAAGTACTGGAAAAACCAGACTTCCCGAAGAAGATGTGTTTTTTATACCCGGGGCATTGAATCAATCCCGTGTCCTCGAGAAACCCACTTCAAGCACCAAAAAGTACTGTAAAAACCAGATTTCCCAGTAGAAGATGTGTTTTCACTCCTGGGGCATTGGTTCAATCTCGTGTCTTCGAGGAACTCGCTCCGCAAACCCTAAATTACTGGAAAAACCAGACTAACCCGAAGAAGGTGTGTGTTTTACACTTGGGGCATTCGATAAGCTCGTGTTCTCGAGCAACCCACTCCAAACATCCTAAAGTAATGTTAAAACCAGACTTCCCCGAAAAAGATGTGTTTTTTATACCCGGGGCATTGGTTCAATCTCGTGTCCTCGAGAAACCCACTCCAGGCACCAAAAAGTACTGTAAAAACCAGGCTTCCCCGTAGAAGATGTGTTATTACACCTGGGGCATTGGTTCAATCTCGTGTCCTCGAGGAACTCACTCCTGGAACCCTAAAGTACTGGAAAAACCAGACTTCCCTGAAGAAGATGTGTTTTTTATACCCGGGGCATTGGATCAATCTCTTGTCCTTGAGAAACCAACTCCAAGCACCAAAAAGTAATGTAAAAACCAGACTTCCATGAAGAAGATGTGTTTTTTATACCCGGGGCATTGGTTCAATCTCGTGTCCTCGAGAAACCCACTCCAAGCACCAAAAAGTACTGTAAAACCCAGGCTTCCCCGTAGAAGATGTGTTTTTACACCTGGGGTATTGTTTCAATCTCGTGTCCTCGAGGATCTCACTCCAGGAACCCTGAAGTACTGGAAAAACCAGACCTCCCGAAGAAGATGTGTTTTTACACCTGGGGCATTGGATCAATCTCGTGTCCTCGAGCAACCCACTCCAAGCACCCTAAAGTTATGTTAAAACCAGACTTCCCCGGAGAAGAGGTGTGTTTTACACCTGGGGCATTGGATCAATCTCGTGTCCGCGAGGAGCCTACTTCAAGGAAGCTGAAGTACTGTAAAAACCAGACTTCCCCGTAGAAGATGAGTTTTTCACACCTCGGGCATTGGTTCAATCTTGTGTCCTCGAGGAACTCACTCCGGAAACCCTAAAGTACTGCAAAAACCAGACTTCCCCGGAGAAGATGTGTGTTTTACACCTGGGGCATTGGATCAATCTCGTGTCCTCGAGAAAACCACTCCAAGCACCAAAAAGTACTTTAAAAACCAGGCTTCCCCGTAGAAGATGTGTTTTTACACCTGGGGCTTTGGTTCAATCTCGTGTCTTCGAGGAACTCACTCCAGGAACCCTAAACTACTGGAAAAACAACACTTCCCCGGAGGTGATGTGTGTTTTACACCTGGGGCATTGGATCAATTTCGTGTCCTCGAGGAACCTACTCCAAGCAAGCTGAAGTACTGCAAAAACCAGACTTCCCCGTAGAAGATGTGTTTTTCACACTGGGGCATTGGTTCAATCTCGTGTCCTCGAGGAACTCACTCCGGAAACCCTAAAGTACTGGAAAAACCAGACTCCACCGGAGAAGATGTGTGTTTTACACCTGGGGCATTGGTTCAATCTCGTGTCCTCGAGGAACTTACTCCAGGAACCCTAAAGTACTGTAAAAACCAGACTTCCCCGTAGAATATGGTTTTTTCATACCCTGGGCATTGGTTCAATCTCGTGTGCTCGAGAAACCCACTCCAAGCACCAAAAAGTACTGTAAAACCAGACTTCCCCGCAGAAGATGTGTTTTTACACGTGGGGAATTGTTTCAATCTCGTGTCCTCGAGGAACTCGCTCCAGGAACCCCAAAGGACTGAAAAAACCAGACTTCCTCGGAGAAGATGTGTTTTTCACAACTGGGGAATTGGTTCAATCTCGTGTCCTCGAGGAACTCACTCCAGAAACCCTAAAGTACTGGAAAAACCGGACGTCCTCGAGGAAGATGCGTTTTTTACACCTAGGGCATTGGTTCAATTTCGTGTCCGCAAGGCAACCACTCCAAGCACCCTAAAGTAATGTAAAAACCGGACTTCCCCGTAGCAGATGTGTTTCTCACACCTGGGGCATTGGTTTAATCTCGTGTCCTCGAGGAACTCACTCCGGAAACCCTAAAGTACTGCAAAAACCATACTTCCCCGTAGAAGATGTGTTTTTACACCTGGGACATTGCTTCAATCTCGTGTCTTCGAGGAACTCACTCCAGGAACCCTAAAGTACTGGAAAACTTAGACTTCCCCGAAGAAGATGTACTTTTACACCTGGGGCATTGGTTCAATCTCGTGTCCTCGAGGAACCCACTCCAGAAACCCTAAAGTACTGGAAAAACCGGACGTCCCCGAGGAAGATGCGTTTTCTACACCTAGGGCATTGGTTCAATTTCGTGTCCGCAAGGCACCCACTCCAAGCATCCTAAAGTAATGTAAAAACCGGACTTCCCCGTAGAAGATGTGCTTTTACACCTAGGGCCTTGGTTCAATCAAATCTCCTCGAGGAACTCACTCCAGAAACCCTAAAGTACTAAAAAACCCAGACTTCCCTCGAGAAGATGTGTGTTTTACACCTGGGGCATTGGTTCAATCTCGTGTCCTTGAGGAACTCACTTCAGAAACCCTAAATTACTGGAAAAAACAGACATCCCCGAAGAAAGTGTGAGTTTTACACTTAGGGCATTGGATAAACTCGCGTTCTCGAGCATCCCACTCCAAGCATCCTAAAGTAATGTAAAAACCAGACTTCCCCGAAGAAGATGTGTTTTTTATACCTGGGGCATTGGGTCAACCTCGTGTCCTCGAGGAACCCACTGCAATCAGCCTAAAGTAATGTAAAAACTTGACTTCCCCGAAGAAGATGTGTTTTTTTTACCTGGGGCATTGGATTAATCTCGTATTCTCGAGCAACCCACTCCAAGCACCATACAGTACTGTAAAAGCCAGACTTCCCCCTAGAAGATGTGTTTTCACACCTGGGGCATTGGATCAATCTCGTGTTCTCGAGGAGCTCACTCCAGGAAACCTAAAGTACTGGAAAATCCAGACTTGCCCGGAGGAGATTTGTGTTTTACACCTGGGGCATTGGATCAATCTCGTTCCTCGAGGAACCTCCTCCAAGCAAGCTCAAGTACTGTGAAGACCAGACTTCCCCGAAGAAGATGCGTTTTTTACACCTACGGCAATGGTTCAATCTCGTGTCCGCGAGGCACACACTCCAAGCACCCTTAAGTGATGTAAAAACCAGACTTTCCCGTAGAAGATGTGTTTTTACACCTGGGGTATTGAATCAATCTCGTGTCCTCGAGGAGCTTACTCCAAACTAGCTGAAGTGCTGTAAAAACCAGACTTCGCCGTAGAAGATGTATTTTTCACACCTGGGGCATTGGTTCAATCTCGTGTCCTCGAAGAACTCACTCCGGAAACCCTAAAGTACCGGAAAAACCAGACTTCCCCGAAAAAGATGTGTGTTTCACACCTGGGGCATTGAATTAATCTCGTATTCTCGAGCAACCCACTCCAAGCACCCTAAAGTACTGGAGAAAACCAGACTTCCCCGAAGAAGATGTGTTAGTTACATCTGGGGCATTGGTTCAATCTCGTGTCCTCGAGGAACCTACTTCAAGCAAGCTGAGGTACTGTAAAAACCAGACTTCCCTGTAGAATATGAGTTTTTTACACCTGGGGCATTGGTTCAATCTCGTGTCCTCGAGGAACTCACTCCAGGACCCCTAAAGTACTGGAAAAATCAGAC